>JADWOT020001435.1:0-51157 GCA_036345935.2 Taenia hydatigena
GGATATGTTCCTAGATCTCTCCCAAACCTTAAATGCTTTTCAATCTATACCATACAAGTAATGAAGTTGCGATGACAATGACACTCAGAATCCAGCCAAATTGCGTGTTGGGATACCAAGCCAAATTAATGCACCAAATTAACTAATCGTTGCATGACCGATACGTACATAATTCAACATAATAAAGTGGATTATTCTTGGCGATTTTATTGATCTTTTATTCATTGCCTCTGTTAGATATTGCCTGCACGTATGAGGAGCACTGGACTTCTGTCCAAGAGTCCATTATATTGTCATTTGCATTCGGAAAGACGTGCTTTCTCTGCCCATTGCTCACAATTACCTCACTTGGCCTCTAAATTCATCACTAACTTAGTCGGCGGGCTTCGCTATTGCGACATTATATAATTGGCATGCCTCTAAGTTAAATGTTTTTGTTTTATTATGTTTTTCTAGTGCATCTCTTTGCTTACTGTCCCACTCTTCTGTTTTAATATTTTTCTCGAAGGTTGTGGGATGTCTGGTGGCGTTGTGGATGTTGCGCTGGTCACTGGATTAATCAGGCAGGCATAACCTGCCCAGCAAATAACAGTGGCGGAGAGTTCTGGGATCGCGGTTATAATTGAGTTGGTAACTGCTAAAAATGTTGGCGGGTTCTTTTACCTTACAGCTGACCCTTCCTGTTTCGACTGATCACAGTATTCGGCATCCATTGAATCCCATTTGTAGCCGTATATTGTATTGGTCATTGCATGGAGGGTCTGAAGACCACTTGCAATAGCAAATGTTTGTTCAAGGCACCACAGTGTTCAGAGAGCGGCGCAAAAGCATACGGTGCAATGTGACAATGTGGACGAAGGATATAGCCAAGAAATCACAAAAGGAACGCGCATGTGACTTTCTGAGCATGTACAGTGGTAAAAGAAAGGAGGCGATTCTTTCCTTCCATTAATTATTTAGCTTCTACAAAAATCTTAATATGTCGCATTATGCATTAAACATTGCGACTTAAAAAACTTGGCATCTCTCATTGATGCAGTGGGTTGATTCAGAACGAAATAAAAGGGATGATATATTAGACCGATGGAATTCTCCTTGTGGAGTCATTCGCACAGGCTATAATGGTACCATAATCACTCAGCACCAGACTACGGCGAATGAGAACAAGAGTTTCCTTATTAATAATACTTTTGAAATGCAAATCTGATGCACCAAAGGCTGTCTGCTCGCATTATCTGACTTAACTAGTCAGTCAGAAAGGATGCTTGATTTCGCGACTAGATATTCCTGACTTCGTCTACTTTCCTGCGTATTGCATAATAATACGCGTGGTATCAGGTGGAACATACTTACAGACAACGAGACACATTTTTCCTGCCTAGACCCTCATCGACAACCTCTCAACTTCAAAGTTGAGTTGTGAGTTTACTCATCGCTTTGCGATGGTCGGCTGAAGACTAAGGAATGTAGATTCTACAATTAGACAACATTGAGTTTGCTTTCCAGTGACTGACTTCACGCTCTCTAAATGTTGTTAAAATGAGAGAGCATCAACTTGAGATCGGTAAGCTTTACGAACTATGATCCGCGGTTGCAATCATAACTAGATTTCAAATCAAGGTCAAAGCTTACCTCAAATCGTGTAAGTGTCAATGAGATGCGAAAGGTGGCGCATGGTTAAATGAACCTTTGATATTAAATTCCCAATTTTGCAATCTTTTGGGCAGTCTGTGTCCAACATCAACTGATTGGCAAAATATGGCCTAATCGTGTTGGTCGCCCGTGCTTTGCACCTTCCTCCAGAATCACTGATGGCATGGGCGAGACAGGTTTAATTGCCATGAGACTGACCTTTCAAATACTAAACAGAACGACGAATTTTTGACAGAAACCTGATAGGCCTGTAAATGTGGGTTTGCTGGTTGTTCGTTTGCTTGAGACGTCCAATATTTTAACATATACCTGGTTCAACTGCCCAGTTAGGTGTTTTATGTTCCATTCGCAATTAATTTTGGAGTCCATATACCGGCTTGCCGCCTTTATATCACACCATCAAGTGAGCATGAGCAGTGGTTGTTTAAGGGAGAGTTGAGAGAACGACAGTCGACTACTTCATTGTGATATCTTAGCCTCCACGTATAATTGGCAGTAAGATGTGACAATGTTGGCAGTGCCTGAGTCATCTGCAGTCACAGTCACTTTTGATGGCAGGCCGGTCAGGTTTAAATTAGCTGTAGACCGAATCGTTAAATGACTGACCAGCCAAGCCACCTGCCGGAACGCATTTTGGGGATTATAGACCTCATTTTAAAGTTAGTTGGCGTAAGTTTATAGCCCAGGAGATCCTTTGGCGTCATTTTAACGCTCTAGGCATCGTTCCTCGGATTTAAAATTCACGTGACCTCGTTATGCTGCAAAAAATTCAGGTGGAGTCAGGATTTGCGGTCGTTTGAAATCAATCTAGTGCCCATTCACCCACGTAGAATCACTTATTTACTTGTCATCCCAACTTTGCCTCTTCTTCACCCACCACCATCACAACTACTGACCCTCCACTCTACCTCTACCACCTGTCTCGCATTCAATATCCATTCTTCCTTCTTTCTTTTTCTCTTATTCCACCTTCCTCATTTATCCTTGTTTTTTCTCTTTTTGCGTCCATCCCGAGTTTCTTCACTCCTTCCTCCTTACCCTTCACAACCATATATTTAGGGAGAGTCACTCCGCACTGCCTAAAATCAACTCGTTAATATCAAAAAACCAAACAATTGTAGGAAGAAATGTCAGTCGCTCGCCTCTATTCAAATGGTCGGCACGCAACTTGTCTGGTGCGCACTCCTGCCTTCCATCATATTTTGGATGGTACCACCGTACAGGAAGAGAATAGTGATTGTTTAATAACTTATTGTCTTGCTTATCGCAAAAAAAGAGCAAATGGGAAAAGATGATCCAAAGACCAACGTACCAACGCATTGTGTGTTTCTTTTGACCTCTGCTTTGACACACTCAAAATGCATGCAATTTGTTACCAAGAGAGGAATCTACTAGTAGGCCATAAGTAGTTGAAGCTAAGGCAATGGAGAGAGATCAAGAGAAGAAAAGGTAGACAAAAAGAAGTCAAGCCGATAAATAGAGGCAAGAACGGGGGAATGATAAATAGAAGGAGGGAAGAAAGAGCCTCAACAAATGTCAGTGATAAGCCAGGTCTCATTCCGCTCTTCTGCTTGTTTGAGTAATCACCCGCAAAATCTCTCAGGTTGAAAAATGGGAGTCGCGAGTCCAAGACTAGCTACCTTGCTTAACTACACAGGTTCTAACTCTTTCCCATTTTAACATCAACCGTTCGATATGTTTGCAAGAGGTACTATATTGAGACTAAATTTAATAGTCTGATTCCTTACATGGAGTCATTTATACAACAGTAACCCATTTCGCATCCACCTAGACGCGTATCGCTTCCCTTGCAAAAAGAAGAACTAAACTAGCTGGATGATATACTGATTGCAGAAACAGAAAATTTTGCCGATTTTTGCACCGTCCGCGAAGAATGAATGTAGCTAAGTCTAAAGTAGCGCATTGATCGAGAATTGTGTCACGCAATTGCGGCGCGATTCGGTGTTGCTATTTATATTGGAAGAAAATGGTTGTAGAAGGGCTGTGTACTCATGCTACACACGTGGGTTTTATCGCCTTCATGCACACTCACGCCGTTATTAAGCGTAATTGATCGTTTGTCGCACTCACTTTACGATATGCAATGCAAGTCATTCACTTACAAGATATTCCCGCCTCTGGATAGTTCTGTGGTCACCGATATGTGACGCCCAAAGAGTATAGGCGATTCCACCAATAACGCTCAGTGTTGCAAATTGCTGTTTTTACAGCGAAACAGACGTACACTGCCACTGCCTGAGAGGCTAGCATTATTTATGTAGTTTCTCAGCTTGCTCATGGTAGGGTTCAACTAAATATTTGTGTTCCGGAATCAACATTTTTAGTGATGTTGGCATTGCGCATGTATCTTCAGGGGACATAGAGAAAAAAGTACTGCCTCTGACACCTTACCTTGCCAATGAACGAACCCGTGAGAGCTGCTGCTCAGTTGGGGGTTAGCTGGTCAGTTGGATGGGTCTGCTAATCATTTATTTAACAATGCAGCTTACAGCTCATTTGAACCCGACTAGCTGGCCATCAAATTTGACTGTGGCTGCAGATGAATCAGGCACTGCCAACATGCGTCACATCTTACTGGTACTTATACGTAGAGAATATGAATGCACAAAGAAGTGGTGGGCTATCGGGCTCTTGACTCTCACTTGAACTGCTAATGTGGATGCTCTCTTGATGATGTGATTTTGCAATGGCAAGCTGGTACATGGACTGCAAAATAATTTTTGAATGGAGGATACAACACTTACATGGGCAGCTGAGTCAGGTACACGTTAAAATATTGGGCGCCTCAAGCAAATGAACAACCAGCAAACCCACATTTACAGGCCCATCAGGTATCTGCTAATGGCGTGTCACTCCGTTTAGCATTGAAATACCAGCCTCATGGTAATTAAACCTACCCCATCTATGCCCTCAGTGCTCCCTGAAGGAAGTTCAGAAATCTGATCGTCATTGCGACTGTGGATCACAACTCGTAAATCTCGCCGATCTGAAGTTGGTGCCCTCTTTTTTAAACAACATTTGGAGAGTGCGAAGTTAGTCACTAGAAAGTAAAATCAACGTTGTCTTATCATACAACGCGAACTTAGTGTGTATACTAACTAATATGAGGCGGTGAGTAAATTCACAATTCAAATTCAATGTAGGAGGTTAGCAGCCAGGTCTGAGGCAGGAAAAGTATGTCACGGTGTCTGCGGGTACACGCCACCGGATGCCAAGCGTGTGATGAGGCGGTCCGCAGGAAAGTAGACAAAGCCTGAATTATCTCGTCGCAAAATCAAGCATCCTTTTTGACCGACTAGTCAAGTCACATAATATTGGCGAACAGCCTTTGATGCATCAAATTTGCATTTCAGAATGACCGGTTCTTCGAAAATACGTAATTCCAAACGCTATGGTTAAATGTTGAAGGTTAGGGCTATTATTATAGTCTACGAGTCCGCCTCTACAAAGGTAAGAGTAGTAAGCCAATATATTTCAAAGCACCTTCATTTCGTGCCCAATCCGCCCACTGCATTAATTAAAAGTGTTGGTTTTTTCAAGCATCATTGTATATTGTTTATTATGAAAGCTTTTAAGCACTTTATCGAATGCCGTCATAGACTGACTAATCATGGACATGCTTGAGTATATAATGCTATAGTCCTTTCCCATACGCGGCATGCATGGAATATTCCGCAGCCAGTATAGATGTCACGATGCTTAACAAATTAAGTCGTATAGTCAAAAATATAAGCAGCAAAAGAAGAAATAGGCTGCTTACTTGTCTTTAAGTATAGCGAGGTTAAAAAGCGTGCGCACAACTTCAATTTAAAAATTAAAAGGGAATGACTTTAAATGCGCATCCGTGTGCACAAAACATAGGGAATAGTGCAAGCGAGATGGGCGGGTGGTAAAGAGTGAGACCCGTAGCAGTGGCAAACAATGCGACGCAGCCACCCAATAGGAGAAAAAGGCAATCAATGATAGAAAATCAAGCAACAGTGGGAATCAAAACAAATTTTGATAGTCCAGAACTCATCACCCTTTAGCAACCACACACATGCCAAGTGAGGACCGTTAAATTTGACTAGACCTCGAGCGTGGTGCCCTCTTTCTTACCACTCCTGCATCCCACCAAAATGTGAGCAGCACACCGCATTGCAACTCACCTCATCGCACCACACCAATTGACTAACCCGACCTAAGTGTCTGCACCACACAGAGAAAGACCTGATGGCTCTGAATTGAGCTAGCTTTACTAATGCTGTGTGGACAGATATGGCCCCCTCCTAATGCCACACATCTCTTCAAATATCCAAAAGTAGAGCACAAAAACCGCGTCCCGTGTGCCTCTGTGCTTTCAAGTTACGAACAACAACTTGCTCTGCAGGTTTAAATCTTCCGAAGCCATAAAGGCGTTGAGCCTCCTGACGTCCCCTCGTCGCTTACTCATTAGAAAAATATGGTTTTTCAAAAGTAACGCGTGGGCATAAGAAGGAGGTTGTATACCCTGCGTAATAGGCACTGGCGGCATACATCCACTCAGCTCATACTTTCCGTCAAATGTGCATTGCTCGTAACGGTTTTAGAACACCGCAGCCTACTCTTACATAACATCGGAGGGAAACAGGCAGCATAGACATCCTAGGCTCTCTGCTACCCACCAGCAGTGGGAATTGATGCATTTTGTTTGATAAGAGTAGGCCAGGCATCATTCGTCTTCTCAAGCCGCTAAACGTACAGCAGAAGAATTAAACATGAGCTTGAGACTACTCGTATTTATGTCCAGGCCTACGAATCATGCTTCCGTTTGCGTTTTGCTGCCCAGCAAGCCCACGCAATTGAAGTTTAGAGTTAAACAATAAATTTTCAGAAAAAATGAAAAAAATGGCTTCATGCAGTGTAAGAGTTTTCATTGCAGCCAAAAGGGATGAAGAAATTGTCCATTATCAGTTAGAAACGATTGCAATTGTCATTCCTTGTCCAAGCAAACATATATACGATCTAATCGACGTCAACTGTGAAGGTAACCTTGAGCACATCCAAAGTTCCATCATCCATGGGGCCTAGATGCAAAAATGTCGAAAGCCTTTACAATGCTTTTAAGGGTTTCCAGCGTTGATCTCATCTCGGCAGACAAGCGCAGATCACGCCAAGCCACAGAAAGCGTAATAAGACCTCAGGTAAATTCTGTTAATGGAAGCTGAGAGAATTGGGACCGCTTTTAGAAGAATATTAGGCATTTGAGGAAATAGAAGCAGTTCAGGCCTCTTATATGCCAGCGAATTTGCCCTTCTTGTCAATAGTCTTCCAAGCTACTCTTCGTTACGCAACCAGATACGGTCTTGGAGATACAATATGCTTGGTCGCGTTGTTGATACCAAGAATATGGGAACTACTGTTACCGGTTCGGGTGAATATTTGACCCCTCCGTCTCCGGAATCGCAAGTTTGAGCATGCTAGACAAGAGTGCTTCAGCAATGTGACGAAGGTCAAGAAGCCAATTTCGAGGTGGTGCAGGGTTAATTACAGACCTTTCGAAATGGTCCTGAGGAGGGTACGCATGCAGTAGCTAAAATTTGCCACTTTGTTACTGCGGCGTCACCCTGATGCTGCACTAATGTGTGACAATAGTTCGCAATAGAACTTTAAACTCTGACCTGGCGCTGACTTTGCCTAGCATTCAACTGCCCGTCAATCCCATTTACACACGCACTCACTGCAAGCGAATGCCGTTGTTGGCTTCAGCGACACTGCATTGCTCACATTAGTACACGTGGAAGTGCATCTGTGAAGGTGTCTACACATGTCGGCCGATGAGTTGACTAGTTCGCAGTAAGAATGTCTCACTCCCTTCTCTCGACCACTGCCCGCCTCTCTGTCATCCAACACATTCACCTTCTCCCCCAACATGTAGTCGTCTATGGTGCCAAGTGTGTCAATAAAATTTGTTTTTCGGTAAAGTGAGACAACAACTCAAAGTGTAAGAACTTCAAAAGTGGCAGTATGGGTAGAGATAGAAGATAGCTGAAGAGAAGTCGTAAAACATCAGTTTTAAGCCAATCTACCCTTCTTCTGTGGTTAATTTCCTGAGTTTGTAAAAGTCGAGCTTATTAAAGTTGATGCGTCGAGACTATAAATCACTTATTGTTTGACGATGGCTGGTCTGTTTACATCCACACTGGCATTTTCTGTATAAGAACAACAAAAAGTGATGCATGAGGAGCTTACACTAAATAACGGCAAGTTAAAGTGCAATAGGGCTAAAAGTGGAAGTGAGCTAAGAACTCAATGGTAGTATTTTTCACGTTAAAATATGATTGATTGGAGGGGTCAGTCGTCCAAAGTAGAATGAACTAAAGTGCCTTACGACTTCTCTTCAACTATATTCAGTCCTCACTTCTACTGCCCTTTTCAAAGTACTTTAACTTCTTTTGAGGTCGCATTTTGCCGAATTAAGTCATTTGCACACTTGGCGTGTTGTTCTGGTAGTACTATAGGCAATCAAATGTTGTCACAAAATAATCACACGATTGCACTGTGGGTGATTGTGAATCAAGTGATGAGAGATAATTAGTACAAGCAGACCACTGAGGTAGCTTTCAAATATGCTTGAAAGTCACTTTGTAAGCAAAGATGACGGAGATCAAACGATTTGGAAGGAATGAAATTGTCTTGATGTTTAAAAAGCTGGCAAAACAATTTAGCGTTGTTTAAAGGTATTCAAGAAACATATCGTCACTTCGATGTTTAATAAACGCTTGCGAATGCGACTGCATACAACTTTGCAGTTGGCGCCATTTTTCTCAAGGTCATCATTGGCTATTGACCGACTGACCAATAAATCGATGTTTTTATCAAGAAAGCAATCAATGCCCCGTCTGTCGTGATGTAATTGCACATCGTGGGCTTTTAGAAGTGACCTTAGGCTGCTCCCCGCACACACTACCTTGACCATTACAATCGTGACTTCGCGCCCGATTCTCCTTGATCCTCCACTCGCCTTTCTAACATGTTAGCCCCTTCAACTAAGGAGAGGGTCTATAAAGATACGTCAGCATTGCCTCTGAAGCCAGCTGCACTCCGTCAGATGAGTGAGGCGTCTTGGTGTCACTGATTTCGAAACAAGAATGACGGTGGGAGGGCTACAGGCAGGCAGCACCCATCACTCTGTCTGCCGTGATTCGAGCATTTGAAGCATAAGTGGTAAGACATAATGCAAGACGCGGTGCTTACGAGCGCATGCGGTGAAGTGGGAGATAGACAAGAAGTGACTAGCCGAAAATGGATTGGAATGAGGCATGTGAGAGGAAGAGGAGGCAAGAGGGTTTCCACTTCACCACCACAGAGACGTCGCCGGCCCTCCTTGCTGCATGTGCACATTGGTCCCTACCATCCGCCAGGCACGGCGCCTGTGGTCGCAATAGGCCGATTCGGCGTGACAAATGAGGAGGAGTGAAGGTCGATTTGAATGGTAGGCCATGAAGACGGCTACCTACCTATCCTCTTCCTTCTCAACCTTTTTCAGTCTCTTCCATACCAGACTGTCATAATCAGGCATACGTGGCTGCTCTACTCTACTCGTATTTGAATTAGTCCAGTAGAGTCTGACCAAGTTAGGCCTAGTTTATCAACGTTTTACGTTGCTTCTGTTTCACTACATCTGCTCCCACTTCTACTGTCGATTAGGCAATTCACAATCGCGTGCAAAACAGACAAGAAATGAGATGAGCGAAGCGGTATAAGGCAAACCTGCATGAAAGGAATTGGCTACTTACGCCTAAACACTGCTACAGAGCTAACAAAAGTGACTTCCTGATAGCTCTTTTTAATTATGTATCTACGTAAGTTCTTTCTTCGTACCAGAGGAGACAAGGGTAGCAATTGTGCCTGGTTTATGGTGGCGAAGTAATACGTTTGTTTAACTTAAGTAGAAAAAAGATTGAGTAAGTGAGGAGAGGAAAAGGAGGTTGGGATGAAGAAAGAGGTACACAAATGTCATTGCTGTCGATTTGGCTTCCGCTTCCTACTACTTCTATTTGCTTTTATCTACCTGCTCTTATAGCCACGCTGCTGAATGCAACAGGAAGGACTTGACTTTGTGATGACAAAATGCATTTTTACCTAATGGCACGCTTTAACCATTTGCCTTTCGCTTCTTACCTTGAGGTGTACATTGCACTGGCAAATTTGTTAGCAAAATTTTGAGGTACAGCATGCTAAAGTAGTAGAAAAGATAAAGGATAAGATAGATTAGAGAAAAATTAAATCACTGGCAGCAGGAGGAAGAGGAATGGATGGCAATGCAACTTACTCGTAGTTTCTGCGATTTCTATCTACTTTGGTTCCTTGACGTCGTTGCGACGGTAGAAGGTGACGAGAGTAAGGAGAGCGGGTCGGCGGGGCGGAGGCGAAAGTAAAGGATAAGAAGGAAACTGGAGGCGAGGAGAACGAACCAGGGGGAGGTGTGGTAAAAACGGGGATAAGGCGGAGAAGCAAAATGAGTAGCAGAAGGCTTCGCAACGCATACGTAAGCACATCTGGTAGTTGAGTGTGTGATTGACGTCTTCGCATTTGACATGTGCGTGAATCAATCTGTGGCACGTGTCGCGTAGTGTCTAGCAGTGGCGTCTGCTGGTGTCGGCTTTGCACAACAGTTCCCCTTATAGGTTGTTTCCTAGTAGCAGACGTTGCCTTCCCATGTGTTTCTCTACTTTGGCTTAATTGCCGTCACATCATAGCACACGTGGAGCTGGAGCAAAATGAAGGGAGCTAGATGGTTCACGAATACTAACGCACTCTGAAAGGGATACATCGACGCCACGAGAGTATCGATTCTCGGTTTTGTAAATTAAAAGCCTAATTCAGACCGCAGCTGTTGTCGTGCCGTCGTTCTGTATCGACAAGGACACTGAAATTTGATTCCTCATAATTGCAAAGATTAGCCAGTGCCGCAGATTGCGTAGAACTGAGGTTGGCTAGTGCCAGGTTCCCTCCCTAACCGCAAATGTAAATGGGATTGAAAGAGATTCAAAACATTAAATAAACTTACTTTTTATTTAAATCTTACGGTCCTTTGATTGCGAAACCATCTTCATCTACTCGTCTTACATGCACAAACTTCATCACTAAAATTAAGTCGAGGACAAAGGGTAGTGATTGTCAATTAGCATAAAAATTTAGTCTCTGCACTTTAGTTTTGCGAATGTACCTACACAGAAATGCAGTCACAAATTATTTTAGATGCCTCACCCTCAAAACCATTATGCCTGTAAACGTTACGGTCCAAAGAGAAGTGTCCTTACAAAAGTCTTCTTGCCTTCTCTTTTTCATTTGCCACACCTATTTCTCCCTCCTCTATTATCGCACATGCACCAGCTAGCAGCGAAATAAAGCCCTCCTTCTTAAGAGAAAGAAAGCCAGGACAGGCAGTTGGGCAGGCCCTACACGTAACTTTTCCTTGACCAGGCAGCCTGTGCTGCTCACACCTCCCTCACTTCCATTTATTTGCCTTTTCTACATCTTTCCCTTCAATTGCCTTTTCCTTCCACAGAATTTTAATCTTCTTGTTTGATTTGTGCCTTTTTCCTATGCACTTGACGCGCCACTTACTTTCTCTCACACCCTCCGAGCAGTAGTTGTAGTGGGTCTTTAGGTGCCTTTCACTTTTAGTTCCCTCCAGCCCACCCATCCCAAGCACCTACTACCACTGCTACTACTAGGCATTCAAAGTCGATCTACTCCATCAGCAAGATGCAAATATGTAAATAACAAGGGGAGACTGCTTAGTCTACATTGGCTTTTTCCAGTAATTTCGTTATTGAGGTCATACTTTGCATAATTCTACCCACTGTACGCGATTGCAAGACGGAAGCAATGTCTTGAACAATTGTCACTCCCAGTGCATCCCTATGCGCTGCCAATTACCCCGGCGCATTGCACAAATCGCTTTCTTTTCTCGTGATCAGTAGAATTTTAAGCTACGACGTGCGACGACATCTAAACAAAGAGGAGGCTTGCAATGACCTCCATTACTAGGCTCCGAGTCCTTCAGTGCGCTTACTATAAGGCTTGATAGAACCCATCAAATGTGTGTTAAATCAGCTTCCGCTAACTGCTGTTCAAGCGAACCATGTATTAACTATCTAATAATTTATCAGCTGTCCATTGATTCATCCGTCCGACCATCTTTTTGTGCTACTCGCCTGTTGTCAGCTGCCAAGCTTGTTGCGACAGCAAGACAACTAATATTTGGCAACCTTTGTGGCGCCAATCAACAATTTGAACAATCCAGTAGAGAATGACGTGACCTCAAAAGCATGCTGGATGCTAGAGCACTAATCAATCTTGTAGCGCGATGAGGAAGGTGAGGATTTGGCAGCCAACTAAAGGCTGCACATAATGTCGACAATTATTTTGATGAATGGCTTGGGGACAGCGAAAGTTGTTGCCTGTGCCAAAATAGCTTATTACTAGCCCATTAACAGTTTCTATGATTTATTTCTCATTTCTTATCAAACACGTCAAATATCAGACGAGACTCGACTAGATACGTTATATGGCTAGGCAGCATTCTGAGTTACCCACTACTCACACAAAACATTCATTTCAGAGGCCCCTAGAGGGGTGCTTTAAACCCAAATCACATTTAAAGGCCACCTCACTTATCTGCTTGTACCAATTGCTTCCCATTACTTGATGCATGGTCACCTACTGTACACTGGTTTGCTTATTTTGTGACGACATGTAATTACCCGTGGTACCACCAAAATCACACAACAAGTGTACAAATGGATTTTCCGGTAAAGTGCGACAACAAAGTGGAGTGCAAGGACTTCTCAAATAGCAGTAAGAGTGAAGACTGAAGTTAGCTGAAAAGAAGTCACAAGGTACTTTCGTTCTGTCTACTTCGCATGACTGGGCCCTCTGATCAATCATATTTGAATGTCAAAAATGCTATCATTGAGTTTTCAAGTCACTTCCACTTTTAAACCAAATGTGTGTTAACTTACCGTTGTTTAGTGTGAGCTCTTCCTGAATCATTGGCAACGATGCAAATTATTATCTCTTCGTGTTAGCCTTTAGCAAAAAATGCTAATGTAGAGGAAATCAAGCCATTAATTACTTATTAAGGAAAGATTTACAAGATCAATGCATCAACTTCAGTATGCTTGACTTATTTAAACTCTGGAAATTATCCATGGAAGCAGCGGTAGATTGGATGAGAACGAAAACTAGTAAGCAAAAGTCAAGCTAATTGTAAGTAGACAGAGGAACTACAGACGCGCCACATAACACTTTTGCCAAAGTACGGACCAAACCACGGAGAGTGAAGGGCATCACATAGTTTGGGTACCTTTGCAACACACGCAATGCCCAATGACACGAGCTTGGTGCATTGGCTGGAAAGACTCCAAATGTTGGTTTTGGGATGGAGCGATTACTTTTATTGATGCGGCTTTCCTTCAAATATTATTCTTTAAGCATATTTCATTCCAGCGGCTTTCATCGGCCCACATCCAATCATAAGACAGTCAATCGAGATTTACTAGCATACGCGGCATGCGTAGTCTATTCCACAGATGCTGCAGATGCCATGATGCAGACCAAATGAGCTCGTTTGGTCAAAAATGGAACTAGTGAGTGGAAAGAAATGAGCTACCTACTTGCATTTACTTCATGGAGGGCAAAATGGATGAAGTGACATTGTTGAAACAAAAGGCGTGTGCACAACCTTAAATTAGCCGATGGTAGGAAATAACTTTAAGCACCCAAGACGCACGGAGAATAGTGCAAGCGGGATGGGCAACACTGATAATGGGTGAGATCCGCAGCAGCAATAAACAACACGATGCTGCTACCCAATCGAATGGAGATTAAGCAATAGTGAGGATCACAATACGAGTTGTGGTGATTACAACGGAGAAGAAACTCCTCATCACCATGACGCAAAACTGTTGTGCGCTACCTCATTTCACCAATACATATAAAATGAGAAGTAGACACTTTGTTGA
This sequence comes from Taenia hydatigena, assembly GCA_036345935.2. Taxonomy (NCBI): domain Eukaryota; kingdom Metazoa; phylum Platyhelminthes; class Cestoda; order Cyclophyllidea; family Taeniidae; genus Taenia; species Taenia hydatigena. Next base: position 13,668 of record JADWOT020001435.1, read on the forward strand.
ATGCTTCGGACGCTACCAGTACAGGTGAATGCCGATGACGAAGACTCACTTTAGAACCCTTAATTTTTTGTACAAGGTCCTTGAGACTGGCAAAGAAAACAAACTCGAATTGTAGAATACTAAGCTACGTGCTTTACGTTAAGTTTAGCGAGGTTAAAATGGATGCCGTGCATTTGTTTAATCAAAACTGTGCGCAGAACCTAAAGTTGGGGGTTGGATGAAAGTGAATGCGCATGCACATGCAAATAACACTGACTTACGCCGCACATCGTAGCCTAGGAGCCCCGTGACGCTATAACTAACTTCCTAGACCAGTTGATCACGCTTGAGGTCACGAAGATGCACGAGCTTTGTAAGGGTCCACTCAACAAAGCACAAAGCACATTGCATCCCGTGTCCCGTCTTTTTACAAGATGGTCCTTAACTAGGCGACCTTTCTCTCTCCCACACTCGTTGACTCAAAAAGATTTTCTTGCACATCTCAAACCCTATGCAAACACAAAGGAGGTCTCGACAGGCTTCAATTTGGGCTATGCTTAGCAGAAGGGCATGGAAAGGCAGTGTAAGGGGGACACTGGCATCCAACGTAACTTTAAAAGTGACATTGTATTGCATTCACGCAAGAGTTAGTAATATAGGGAATAATAAAAATGATGGCCGAGGTAACAACTGAATTTGACAGGTTTGGTTATCCAACCCCGTATGTGTGATTGTGGCCAAGGATTACACAATTCTAAAGTTCGGTTATCGCAACCCTTATATTTTGACTGAGACAAACAGGTGGACGTCGTGATTGCGCAATCTTCATCCAGATGTAACAAAAGGAAGCAGTGTGTTGACAGTGAGATGTGGTCAGTCCAATCACTCGCAATGGGCTTGAATTGCACAAGCCTTAACATCGTTATCACACAGAACACCTTCGTTGGCATCTCATGCCAATTGCGAATTCTCTTTACCAGTCGCTTGATTTACTCTCCTTCTCATGCTCGTTTAATCTTCTCTTTTCAATTTCCACTGATCAAGCTTTCATGAGATCCGGTTCCATTCATTCAACTTGATTTAGGCCGATAATAGGCCACAGCGTCAAGTTGTTCAGGTTTTAATTGAAACAACATTATAAATAGGCAGACTTTGAATTCGAATAAACATTACACTAACATCAAAACAAGGAATTAATATAATGCAAAACATACTTCTGCAAATAACACGCACAAAACGTGGTAAATGGCGGGTCTTGTTGGACAAGCATCACCTACCTGACATGCAACAATGGTAAATAGTTCTAGAATTGCGAATATAATCAAGTGCAGCTATCTAGCGAACGCTGACAGGTTTTGTTCACCTTATGGCTAATCCTTCCTCTTTCAACTGGCCATATAACTGCGGCGGGATTTCGTAATTGTCTTTACACGAGTGATCTAAAGACCACTCGCAATAGCAAAAGTTTGTTCAAGGCACCGCAGTGTTCTGAGAGCAGAGCAGAGGCATAACGTGTAAATTGACAGCATGAAACAGGTAATGGCCAAGTAGTCAGTGAAGTAGTAAAGTAAAGTAGTGAAGTAGTAAAGAAAAAGAAGCGATTCTTTTCTTCCAAAAATTCGCTACCCTCTAATAAAATTTTAATGTACGGCCTTGCGCGGCTTTTTTTCTGTTTTCAAAGCACTTATAACAGCGATGTCTCAAGTTAACGGCTCACATTGAAGGCTAAAGTGGGGCTTATCGAACATTCTCCGATGCACCAATTTATGCTGTAGAACACAGAGCATTCCAAAGTTTCATTCAGGTTTTCTAATGCAGGCTTTTCAGGGTGTGTTTTTGCTATTCTACTCATAAACAGAAAGTAGTTAGGTCAGAGGCAGAACTAAATCCTTTATTGCTAGGCCTAGAAATGCGCGATAAGCCATTGCGTCATGCATATGGGTGCACGGCATAGAAAGATGAGCTGCGCCTTGCCCACCACTCACAGTGGAATCACCACCACACAATCAGGTCCTCCATATCACCAGCTGAGCGTTTGTCGCCCAGCCTTAATTCAACGGTCGACAGATCGGAGTGAATGATGACCGATGTAATTAGGCAGATACTTATTGGCAACTAATTGGAAGAGACACGTATCCCACTTAATTCCTTATCACCATCACTGCGTAGTGACTGGGCTAGTCAGATATTATGTGATAAGTCAGCACTGACATTCATTCCGCCATCTTTTAGGATGCCTTCCAATTGTCAAGGTTGTAAGAGGACCGCTATCCCTTTTCGGTGCCACCTTGAGCACCCTCCACTGATAGTTTGAAGCACTTGTGCATTTGTGGTGACATTGCCACTGTCATAGTGTATTTTCACTAAGTACGCGTGCGGCTGGTTGGATTGTCCGCGGTATCAGATATTAATGCAAATTATTAACACACATCCGAAACACCTGCATTGAGTTGTTTTATTTTAGAAGGACCTTTGCTGATCAGGATCGAATCGGGTTAGTAAAATCAAGGTACGTCTGTGTTCTCCTACATTCTAAAGCGATGTCAAGGCACACACTTTACAATCTCTCTCAGTTTAGCCAACATCTCTAACGTATGTATTTATATTTGTCCATGATTATATACGTCTGCGTCCTATGTTACACTAATAAACCTTCTTCACGTCGATTCGCTAACCACGTCACAAGGTACTTTAATATTTCAATGCATTATGCTCGAAAAGCCATATTTCGAATTTGTCAGTTTGCCAATTAGTGGTGACTAATTAAACATAATATCATTAAAAATTACAAGAATATGCAGCCAGGACTCGCACACATCCTTTCAAACAGATCTGAGTAGCTCCCGAGAATCTTAATTAATCATTAAGATTCTCTAATTGGCTAAATGTGGGAAGTGATTAAAACTGGATGCTGATGATCATTTGTCGCATAAAAGAGGCTTCAGATGTATAGTTTTATCAGATTTTGCATGGTAATGTCTGAGGTTGGTTCAATTTACTCTGCGTCCATTAAAGGACTTTATTAAATCCATTTCGCATTTATATTCTCGCTGCTAGAATTTGCCATTAAGAGTTTCGTTTAGGAAGAGTCAACAGGTGACGAGATGTGGCTCACAGTAGAGGCCCCGCAGTTGTTCGTGGACCGCGTTGAAGAGCGTGTGTGCCCATTCGCTATGACATCAGCTCTGGCCATCTTAGTGCCTTCTCCCCCTCTCTTTTTAAGATGATTGTCTCTCTTATTCTTCTTTATTACAGGGTCTGGTACACTCCCTAGGATAGCATTGAGCTTTCAAGTGTAGAAGTAACTTTACCGCACATTTTTCTCGCAACACTGCCTCCCTTCAAGAATCAGTATTTTGTAAGTGACTTTTACTTGTTCATTGGGCTTTGTATGTTTCCACCATTTTAGGCTTAATTGCCTCTTTTGGCATTACTTTTGCAGCGTATTTAAAAATGCTTTAATGTTGCTGTACTGCCTGCCAAATAAGCTTTGGATGTATCCAGTTGGGCGTGCCCTTCTTTTGACTAAAATTCCACCATCAAGTTCAAGACGCTAAAGTGTCGCAATGGCAAAAGCCTTCCGTGTCACCAGAAGCGATTCCTATTTTTGCCCTATTACAAACGAGTAGACGCACAAAATAGATGAGCCGACTGTCCTAACAACTTTAACCATTCACTCCTTTTTGTGCCATTAATTTTTGAACCAGATCATGTAGATAGACGTGGCTGCTCTTGACTCCTGTCATAATAGCGGAAGATGATGCAATTAAATAGCAACGACTCCATCGAGCAGATCCAACAACTGCTTCTTTTACCGATCTTAGCGCATTGATCTAAACATTCAACAATCACTTCTCTGAGCCAACTTTTCTGCATATTTGCATCCACAGATGCCTCGGCGTTTGCATCGTCAAGACGCGTCAAGCATGTCTAGTGTTTGGCAAAAGGCTCCCATAGCACCACATCTTTCCACTAGTTTATGTCAATGAACTGCCTGTACATCTGTTTACTCCATTAAGTTCCACTTAGCTAGGCAGTGCTCATTCCATGTTTTAAACTACTCCGATGTGGTAAACTTCCAAAAATTTGAAGCAGCCAAGTGTGCTTTTGCGAATCCGACTCCAAATGCATTTTGCAATCGCAGTTATTAGGGATCTTTTCCTCTTTTAGCCACATTCGTATCATTGCTTGAGGACAGCAAGTAACGTTGCGTGAAATGTACGTAAGGACTGCATAGAAAATGTTAAAACTTTTTGCTGACAGCGAACAATTTGCTATTGTGATTGAGTTGGATTGGACTGGGCACCACGTTGATAGCATTCACAGCAACAACAATGACAACAAAGCTATATATTTCGTAGAATACTTAAGGCATTCATGCAAGCACGGTTAGGCTCAGATTGGATCTAATATGCAAATCACTTATAGAAGAAATAGGAGGTGAAATAATATTTAATGATTAGGGATCTCAGTGCAGCCGATTTTAAAAACAAAGGACGCCGTTCGCGCCAAGAAAGAGGAGGAGGGAGCAGCCTCATGCGCCATTTTTTCACACAGCTTTAACCATTAGTAGTAACCAATTGCCAATGCTTCCTGCAAGACCTCTAGTTTGCTTCTCTTAGCACTTGGAAGTGGGAGATAGAAGGGGACGGCTACAAAACTGTTCTCCTCAAAAGTGCGTCTTTAACTCCGGCGCTTACTTTCACCTACGTGGGCACATGTCTGATACTTCATAATTAGTAATTGCTATGGCGTTAATAACAACAGTTTACTGAAGTCTGCCGCTGTGCAGTCTGATATATGAGGGCCCATTTCTTAAGCCAGTCATCTCTCACATATGTTACAAGACTGGAATCGAGAAAGATGGAGAGAGCCTCGTAATTTCATTCAACAGACGCGATCATGCCAACCAATGAAAGCCTCATCTCCGGCCATCGGCACTGTTCTATGTGCTGCATGAAAGCATGCAGCGATAATGCAGCTGCACAAGGAAGGTACATAGCGAAAGTAAAATTGTGAGAAAATGGAGAAGCGGCAAATTTACCCTCACAAGCCAATGCTATTGAGTCTAAGCATTGCCATGGCGTACAGTGGCACATTCAATGAGCAGGAAGCTAAAACAGGGTAGGATGCGCACCTGTGCAACTGGTGGCGTGATCCACAGCGGCACTTGTGTGCGTTTAAATGCTCTTCAATTTGGCCTCATCAAATCATTTGGTCGATTGGGTGGAATTGAAGTCGCAAAAGCGAATAAAAGACCCTAAAGGTTAAATCATATTGTTTACCATGCATATGCCACAAACGCATGGTTGAAAGTTTGGTGCTTGCAGTAAGTCTCTTCGTGTCTCATGCTCACACATTTTCAATGCAGTTACGTAGAAACCTGCAATCGTCCGTCTTCACTCCCTGGTTGGCGCATTCGGCTTAGGTAAGCTCAAGCGTTCGTACGACTGCCCCTAAATATTGTAAGTTAATTTGACGTACTGTCCTTTGTGTCCTTGCGCTTAAGCTTCTAGCGCATAAAGACACGTCGCAGGACGAAGAGTTGTAAAAGGGCAGTTTTATTTACCAAAATTGGGGCGTATGAAAACAGAAGAAATTTCGACTCACTATTGCGCCACATATTTTTCCTATTGCATTCATTCTAAGTTATGAATGCTATAATGGCTTTAGATCGTAGGCTTAATGAAATGCATGAATTCCTTTGCAAGGGCGCACGTCCCCTCCCGTCGCAATACCGCGGCTATGCCTGTGTGGCAGAAGTTTGTTGCACTATGAAGTCTTGCTGGGTAGCAGGACTAGAAAGTTGACCATCATTTGAGAGCCTGTGACAAGATATTAAATAGGCCATTCTTGATGCAAAAGTTCCACTCCATGTTGAAAGGGAGTAAATTGCTGACACCTAATCCGCCTTGTTAGCGTCCAAAACTTGTGCTTCTTTTTTTATAAGTTTTGTAAGGGTGATTGCGTCTCACATTTTTTACATAACAACTTTAAGCACATCTACCTTATAGCGATTTTTCGTTAAATAATTGCAAATATGATCCGCGAGGTCTGTCTTTTCACTTTTATGACAAAATAATGACTAACGGCCACTTGAAAATGCGCGAAGCTTGCGATAGGACGAAATGACTGGGACCGCTGAGGATTCCATTTGTTTACAGTTGTTCCTATTCTGAATTAGTTCAAATCATTGAGGGATTTTCAGGATTCGGATGAGACGATACGGATTTGTAAATCATAAATGCTACTTCAAGTACAATAATGCATGGACGATTTTTGCTAAAAATGAACACATTCTAGATTTGGAGACAGCCAAGATTAGAGCAGCGACGAGTCACTTGCAAGTGACCTAGAACTGTCCTGTTACCATCTTGAAATTGTACAGTCCACATCGACTGAGCATTGAGTCTTACTGTCTTCGCAATTAGGTTTCGGCAAGCTGCTGGCACTAGCTACACACGCTTTTAAAAGAATGTGACAATCATTTCCAGCCTCCCATTGCATCAAATCAGTAGTGATGCCTTAATTAAAAAATAACATTCCTACAGTGTAACTTTACCCTACCACGAGGATTTGACTTGCTAATAGACATTTAGGAGAGGTTGACGTTGAAATTATGAACTTAACATGAATCTATGCACCAATTGCATTAAATTTTCACACATGATTTCATACTCTAGCCACTCCAGTGGTTCTTCATGTCAAGCCGCTTTGCAAACTATTTATCTCTTACGGTAATTGCGACAGGTATTGGGCTTTATAGCGCAGTTACTACATGCATCGATTAATTTCTGACTTTGGTGAAGGCCGTATGCCCTGAATACTATAGCAAACGTCTGGCTTGAGAGAGGTAATTAGTATTAGGTAAAGAAACCGACTACTCTGTCTGAGAGGAAGTCTCTTTACGAATGCGCACAGTCATAACAAAGCCTGTACATTATCGCAGCACAGGAGTGAGCGGTGCGTGTGATTCCTTTGCGCGAATAGGAGATTATAGGTTTAGGGTTAGGCACTGACAAAGTTTGGGTAGACAATGGCTGACATCATTGAATTCAAACGGTAGTGTGGGTTGGCACTGGCCAATTCTCCCAAGCTATATGGTTTATCTCTTCAAATGAAACCCAGAGGGGTGTTACTCTGAGATCCTTTTTAAGGCGCTCACATCACTCTTCAATGTAACGCAATCAGCAACCAGCACTGTTTTCACAGAGCTGGGTCACTAGCCTCAGAAATCTACATCTGACCACACTTTAAACAGCGTTTTTTTATCTCTAAGGTCAAGTCCATCGCAACCATTTTTAATTCCATCAAGTGTAGACACAGCGTTTAGATGTATCTGTTCTTCTATTGGGTAAAGTTGGTGGCGGCAAAATAATGTAACATAGAAGCACAACATCGTGATGATCATCTAATATAACCCTTCTAAATAGAACCTTGCCGTGCTTTTCGTTTGACTTGGCTAATCTTCTTATGTGTCCGCATTATGCGGTCATTTCTGTTGCACTCAGACATATGCATACCCTGAACAGAATGGCTACCCAGCAGCCCAGCTTAAATATCTTCTTGCTGGGGAGAAGTAACTGTTTGCAGTAGATAAATCCACTAAAATTAAAGGTAAACATTGTTGCTGCTTGGCGCCAAACACCGCCTCTCCGTTGTTCGGAGACCGGGATCACGGTAATTTTAAGAAGAAATTTTAATTGGTCTAATGCGTACTACTCTGCATGACTTAATTGCTGCGCCTAGTGTATGGAGCTTGTCATGCTTTCTACCTCAGCCCTTAACAACGATTTTAGTCCCACTCAATTTTTTAGCAGCTGGATTTGATGTTCATTTGCTTTATTGAATAGCTTGATATTTTTGTGTCTCCTTCCAATTTCTTAATTTATGAACCCAGATTGTGATTTTTGTGTTGTAGCTCCCAAAAACTGCGGTTCTCATTGGCAAAGTTAAACGTTATTGACGATATTCCCTTTGGCATGTGAGATCCACCGCCCCCGTGCACTCGAACCAATTACGCACGTGTGGAACAAGATTATCCTAAACAAACTGCTGATGTGTGCACCCATCTCACTCTTTGTCAAGGTCAACGCCCATGGGTTCAATTCATAACTAAACTCGTGGCTTTACTCCCCATTAGCTCTCCCACCTGATGTGTTGGCAACGCAAGGGCACGAAGTGGTGGCATCATATTGTTGGTGATTTGATTCATTTAACTAAGTGCCCTATCTAGGTCGAGGTATTAACACATAGAGATACCTAAACAAATTCGGAATCAATTTAAAGACTATTCCCGCAGCTCAGAACACTTCGAAGTCACATGTCCAAAACCAAGCAGAAGGTAGGCACAGGGGACAGTCGGGTTCATTTCTTTTCCTCTAGGGATGTTTTGATGCAGAGGTGCTACAGAGAAAGCCGTTCGGTTGACAAGAGGCTAGTTGCTGTGACACTACGATTTAACATGGTCGAGTGCTGATGCACTGGACACTGAGAAACATGGCTCTTGTGCGTCACATTGCGAGCCAATCGGAAGCAGCAGTTTCGTCCAGAGCGGTGCAGCAACAAACGCGGTTGGCCGTTGAACTGATACCAACACCAATTGTGTAACTCAGTGGAGAGTCTTCGCCTGCATTTGTGAAATGAAATAAATTTGCTAAGTTGGTGGATGTCATTGCGCTTGCTGCTGACTTTAAAAATGAACACGAAAGGCAATACAACTCTTGGCAAGTAGATTAACGAGGTATTGCAGATATCTGGCAGATCTTTGTATACTTCAGTGCGTCGAGGCATGATGACCCCAACAATTTCAAAATCTTTTGCTTATCATTAAAACAGGAACAGCAATTTCATTTGGTGTGATCATTTGAAGTTTGTTGTTGACAACTTTGTTTCAAGCCCATTGTTACGTCAAAAGTATGCCTGAACACTCAGCTGGTGGCCATCGATCCATATCTCCAATGCCGGTCACGAAAAGATGTAGCGCCTGGAAGGCGTTGAAGACGGCAGAGGAGTGCAATATAATCCTTATTAGGACGATTAGTGTTAGATGAATGCTCTTCACTGCCATAACCATAAAAAATCACTAAAATCGATTGTGGTTAGGATTGTAAAGCTTAAAATAATTACAGCATTTTACTGCAGCAACTTGCTACTCGTAACACACGGTAGCCTAATACACGCCTTAAATTGACAGCAGATCAGACCAGTTTTTTGCATTCCTCTGTTTTTGACTTCCCTTCTCTTTTCCAGAAAGGCTCATCACAAATAAGGTGAGTCTGGTTAAGGCGTGTCCGAAGAGGGAGGTGAGAAGAAGCAACTTTTGTGTATTCCATCTCAGTCTATTCGATTCGGGTCTCACGCAGTTTGAGGGTAGCATTTGAGATTTTTAAAGGCTTAAACATTAAAACCCCTTTTAGGGAAAAGGCGTTCATTCCAAGACCCTTACATTAACGCAATGCGCGCTCCTATTCACCTCTGCTCTGACGCACAAAATTGGATTCAATTTATTACAGAGAGGCATTTACTAGTGGGCTATAAGCAGTTACAGTTATGGAAGGGAAGCGATGAATTAAGATAAAAGAAGGTGGCATGATGAATAGAGGCAAGAAAGAGGGAACGATGAAGAGAGGGAGGGAAGAAAGAGCCTCTACTAACGTCAGTGAGGAGCCAGGTTTGATCTCGCTCTTGTGATTGTTTGAGTAGTCACCCGCAAATTCTCTCTTGCCAAGAAGTGGAACTTGTGAGTTTAGGTCTAGCTACTCTACTTAACTGCACGGGTTCTGACTCTACTATTCTGCATTACACTACTATATTGTGTCACGCAGTAGTGACGTGTCATAGTACTGCGTTATTCGCAACATAAGGCCATCGTTGTTGCCTTGGTAAACGGAATGGTTGTGCAACCATACTAACCCACCTAGGCTTCATCGTGTTCATGCATTCTTACGCTGTTATTAGCCACAATCGATTAATAGATTCACTCACTTTACGATACACAAGGCAAGTCACTCACTTACATGATGTTCCCTGTCGTCTGGATAATTCTGTGTTCACTGATATGTCACGCTCGAAGGGTTTGAGCTACTCCACCAAAAAGCGCCCCACATCAATAATTCTCAGCGTTGCAAATCGCTTTTTTTGTGAAAACGAACGTGCACTGGCACTGCTTGAGGGGCCGACAATGCTTATTTGGCTTCCAGGCTTGCCCATGGTTGGGTTTAACCGACCAATCAGGTTCCTGGATCAAAATATTTGGTGGCGTTGGTGGTGCGCATGTATTCTCAGAGGACGCATATAAGACAGCACGGCCTCTAACATCTAAACATGCCGATGAATAAATCTGTGAGAGTTGCTGGTCAGTTGGGAGGTTAGCTGTTCAGGTGGATGGTTCAACTGGTCAGTCATTTAACATTTCGGACATTAAATTTGACAGCGACTGCAGATGAATTAGGTACTGCTAAAATGAGTCACATCTTACTAATAATTATACATGCGGATATGAAAGCGCCCTGAAGTGGTCGACAATCGCACGCCCTACTCTCACTTAGACCACTAATGCGCACGCTCTCTTGATGATGCGGTACCATGGTAGCAAGATGGTGTACGGACTCAAAAATTAATATTAAATAGAACATACAACACTTGCATGGGCAGTTGATCCACGTGTATACAAAATATTGGACACCTCAAGCAAAAGAAACTTGCAAACCCACTTTCACAGGTTTATCAGGTTTCTGCTAAGTGCGCGCTATCCTGTTTAGCAGTGATTGCACAGTAAAGTGCAACGCACAAGTGGCCAGCACGATTTAGCCAAATTTTGTTAATCAGATGATGTTCGACACAGCGTAGCCGAAATAGCGTAAAAGTAAGAGTAATAATATCAAAGATTCAGTAAGCTATGCACCACTTCTTGAATCTTACTGACACACACGATTTGAGGTTAGCTTTGGATCCGATTTGAAATCGGATTATGATTGCGACTGCGGATCATAACTCGTAACACTCACCGATCTCAAGTTGACGCTCTCTCATTTGAACAACATTTAAGGGGTGTAAAGTTAGTCATCGGGGTGCAAAATAACAGCGTTCTCTAATTTTAGAATCTACAATCTCAGCCTTTGATGTAAAATCAACGTGCATGCAGACCAATATAGAGCAATGAGTTCACAATTCAATTTCGGTGTTGAGGGGCTAGCAACAAGGGTTGAGGCAGGAAAAATGTGTCTCGGTGTCTGCGAGTAAGTGCCACCAGATGCCACTCATGTGGTTATGTGATCCGCAGAAATGCAAACGAAGTCATAAATATCTGGTCGTAGAATTAAGCATCGCTTCTGACCGATTAGTTAAGTCTTATAAAGTAAGCGAACAGCCTTTGATGCATCAAATTTCCATTTCAAAAGGAGTTGCATGCATCACAAATAAATCATCTTGCATAAACTACAGAGACAAAATAAAGCATGCTGGATGTTGGAGTACCAGTCAATCTTGTAGAACGAGGAGGAAGGTGCAGATTTTGCTTTGATAAATAACTTATGGACAACAAACGGTGCTGCCTGTACCAAAAATGCATATTACTAGCTCGTCTACAAGTTTCTTTGATTGTACTCTTACCTCTTGTCGAACACGTCAAATGTCAGACGAGACGCGACCAGACCCATTACATGACTAGGCAGCATTCTGGTTTATCTACTGCTCACACAAAGCATGCTCTTCGGAGGCCCTCAGAGGGACCGATAGAGTGAGCAATGTGTTCTTCCTCGCACGCGAACCAAATTGTGGTGCTTTAGGTCCAAAGCACATTTAAAGGCCATTTCACTTGTTAGCTCGTACCAATTAATACCCATCGCTTGATCACCCACTGTACACCAGTGTGATTATTTTGTGACAACATGTAATTGCTTGTGGTGCCACAAGAACCACATTCTAAATGTGTCAACAAATTTGTTTTCGGTAATGTGCGACAATAGAGTAAAGTGCAGGGACTTCGAAAATAGCAGCAGGAGTGAGAACTGGAAGTAATAGAAGTCGTAGGACATTATTGTGCAGTCGACCTCTCACGGCTGACCCCTCCCACCAACCATATTTGAATATCAAAAATATGATCATCGAGTTCTCAAATCCCTTCCACGTTTAAATCCAACGCACTTTAACTCGCCGTCATTTAGTGCAACCGCCTACTGTGTCTTAGAAAATTGTGCATGTAACTATCGCTTTCATTATTCCTGAACTAAAAATTCCAGTGTGGGGAAATCAGGCCTCTCGTCACCAAATAAGAAAGGAATTACAAGCTCAACGCATCAACTTCAGTAAGCTTGACTGTTACAAACTCAGAAAATTATGTACAGAAGCAGCGGCAGACTGGTTGAAGACAAAAACTAGTAGGCAATGCTAAGCTGAATACAAGCAGTCAGAGAGACTACGGGCGCGTCACAAGGCATTGCCGCGAAAGCACTGAACAAACCACGGAAATTGAAAAGCATTGCATTCGAGAATTTTTGGCTTACGTGGCGTGCGCAGTCAATTCGGCAACCAGTGTCGATGCCATGATGCAGACCAAATGAGCTCGTCTGGTCAAAAGTATGGCCAGTAAAATGAGCAGAAATGGGCAACAGTTTTCTTTAAGCTTAGTGAGGTTGAAAATGACGACGTAACTTTGTTAAAACTAAAGACGTGCGCAAGACTTCAGTCTGAAGTTTAGAAGGGAATGACATTAAATGTGCATGCAAGTGCACGAAACACAGAGAATGGTGCAAGCAGAATGGACAACACCAGTAAAGTGTGAAATCCGTGGTCATAACAAACAACACAATGCAGCAAACAAAATGAAGAGCAGACACTTTATTAAACGCCTTGGACGCTACCGACAAATGTTAGTGTTGATGACGAAGAGTCGCCTAAGGAAAACAGCCTCGAATTGTAGACTACACTTAGTTGGGCAACCAAATGAACTCGTTTAGTGGAATTGTAGCCAGCAGAGAGAAACTACTAAGCTCGTGCTCTACTTCAAGTTTGGCGAGGTTAAAATGGATGCTGTGCCTTTATTTAATCAAAATTGTTTGCAAAATTTCAGATTTGAGGTTGAAAGGCAACTACATTAAATGCGCATACACATGCAGGAAACACAGACTTACGCCAAACATCGTGGTCTAGAAGCCCCGTTACGTTACAACTGACTTTCTCAACCAGTTGGTCACGATTGAGAGCAAGGAGATACATGAGCTTTAAAGGGTCCGCTCAACGAAGTACAAAGCCAACTTCACCTCGTATTCTGTCAATTAACCATACAACCTATGACTAAGCGATCCTTATTTTCTTACCCTCGTTGCTTCAAAAACTTTTCCACACATATCTATAACCCTACGCAAGCCTAAAGGTTTTTCTAGTAGGATCCATTTTGACTACATCCAGCTAGGAAATGCCGACCAGAGCTTCTTTACACTTCGTTTCGAGATTTGGCTACTTCTGCGCCATTAAGATTATGCCCAGCAGAAGGGTATGGGGTGGTGGTGTAAGGAGGGCACCCACCCCGGACGTAATCCTGACTGCAAACCCCTTTGGAAATCTAAAACTGAAAATGGCAGTGCAATGCATTTACGCAAGAGTTAGTAACATGGCGAATAATATAACTGATGGCTAAGGCGACGGATTGTATATGGGATGGTTTGCTAACCCTTCACGTAGGTTCGATTGCGTGCAAAGAATACACAATTGTGGGTTTCGGCCATTGCACTCCTTAGGTTTTGACAAAGGCAAACAATTAGATGTTGTGACTGCACCATCGTCATCCAGACGAAACAAAAGGTAGCAGTGTGTTGACAGTGAGATGTGGTCAGTCTAATCACTCACACTCGGCTCGAATTGCACAAGCCTCAACCTCGTTGTCACGCAAAACACCTGTGTTGGCATTTCACACCAATAGAGGGTTCTCTCTATCAGTCGCTTGACTTGCTCTCCTATTCGTATTCATTTTACCCTTTCCTTTCGAATCCTATTGATCAGCTTTCCATGCAATCCCGTCCCATTCATTCATAGTGACCTAAATGAATGATAGCTTACAGCTTTAATAACATTACAACATGCGGATTCCTTAACGTCTTGCATCCTTAGACGTGTCAATTTATGCTGTAGAACACACGGCATTCCAAATTAATCATGCTGGTTTTTGATAACGACTTTTGAGAGCATAGTTTTGACATGTGAGTTAGTTTTACTTTAGGTAAACTATCCTTTGTTTTCCACTAGGCTACCCATAAACAGAAAATAGTTGAGTCAAATGCAATGCTAGCTATCTTACTGCCTGGTAAACTATTGCGTAACGAATATTTGCATCATGCATACGGGTGCGCGGAATAAGGCGATGAGCTGTGCCTTGTCCATCATCACAAGGGAACCGCTACCACTCAGTCGGTTCTTTCATATCACCTAGTTGAGCATCTGTCGTCCAGCCTTAAATCATTGGTCGGCAGGTCGGAGTGAATACTGATCGCAGTAGTCAGGCAAATAGCTGGCAACAAATAATTAGAAGCGACACACGTCCCCACTTCATTTCTTATCACCATTACTGCTTTGTGACTAAGCTGGAGTCAGGTATTGCATGATACTTCAGCACTAACATTCGCTTCGCCATCTCCTAAGATGCCTTTCAATTGTTGGAGTTGCAAGAGGACCCGCAACCCTCCTCAGTGCTACCTTGAGCACTCTCCATTGACAAATGGAAGCATTATTGCATACAATTACGGTTTCACCGAGGGCGGTGACGGTGATTCTGCCATGGAATATTGCTATCACGTACGCGTGCAGCTGCTTAAAATGTCCACAGCATCAGATATCAATGCAAAATAACCCACATCCAAATTAGCTGCATTACTTTGTTTTATTTAAAAGAGACTGCCAATTAGGACCGGGCTTGTAACAGCAATGTGCGTTAATGTTCACCTATTTTCAGTAGCGAAGCAAGAGCACATACTTTGCAATTTGTATTAGTTTAGCTAACACCTAGATGTGTATGTATACCTGTCCACATCAATTCACGTTAAAACGTATTTTGATATTTATTTGCATTATGCTCAAAAGGCATTTTAAATTCTGGCATGCATTTTACTAGTGATGAATAAATCAACACAGCATCATTACAGGACTTGCACACATCCTTCCAAACAGATCTGAGTAGCTCCCAAGAATCTATTTTGGTCATTAGGCCTCGCTGATTGGCTGGATGTGAGAAGTGCTCAGAACTGGTCATCGGTGATCACTTGATGCATAAAAGAGGCTTCATTTAAACAGGTCATATCAGATTTGCATGGCGATGTATCAGGTGGGTTCGATTAACTCTGTGCCCGTTAAAATAAATTTACTAAGCCCCTTCCGCATCGGCGTCAGCCCGTAAGTTGCCGAAATCTACCATTGAGTGTTCTGTTTTAGGAGAAGTCAACAGATAAGCGACCAAATGAAGACATTCCTACGCAAACCCTTAGTATCCATCACAGTGTAAAGGACATAGAATGGGTGGACGTACACCTCTGCTGGGCGCTATTCTTCACAGACGCGGAGGGGCACTCTCAGTGTTTTGATCATGCAAGAGAGTATTACGATAACGTGGAGAAGATCTTCCGTGATCTCAAGTCGGAAGTGTTTCCTGCTAATGCACAATTTCCGATTAGCTGTCTGATCACCACGCCATGTCGCTGCAAAAGACTGTCGCCATGCCGGATGAGACGCTACAAATACGACTTGCCCGTGCTGCCTTCCGCTTCCTCCACTCGTCTCTTCCTGGATGTGTCTACGGATGTTCCCAACTTTTCAAACAATTGGAATCCATTCTTGAGAAAAGCAGGTGGCACCGTACTGGGCATGCGTGAATGGTCTGGAGATAGTGGAGAGGGAAGAGGAAGGATGCGGCTGAGCGATTACAACTGTGTCATTTTATATCTTGATTACCCAGATTTTGAGCATCGGGATTGTGGACACCTGAAAGACATAGCCAAAGTCTTCACGCCAAAGCAAACGCTTATTGTGACATGCTCGATGTGGCAAACTTTTGATCTCCATCCAAACTTAGACTGCATGCGAAAGATGTATAAGGCAGTAGGTGGTATTCGCTTTGCTCCGTTTTCCAACTTACCTGATGGTTGTCGCATTTGGTACAACCGGCGGCAAAACAATTCGGCTATCAATTTTGTGGAGATGGTACAGTGGGCCTGTCTTTATGTCATATGGAAAAGAGCTATAGCTCTATGCACTCCAGCATGTATATAATTAGTTGGTCTATGACGGCATTCGATGAAGCGCTTAAAAGCTTCCGAAATAAATGTCAAACAATTATGCCTGAAATGACCTACACTTTATGAATGCAGTGGGTGGGTTTGAAACAAAAAGTGATTTGAAACTGTTGAGCCGTAGGTAATTTATTAGTTTGGTGCCACATTTTTGTGAAGGCATTTTCGTAGATTAGAATGGTACTTTTATTTCTCAGCGTTTAACCTCTACGCATAGGAATGAGAATTCTCTAAGCATCCATAATTTTGAGATGCAAATTTGATACATCGAAGGCTGTTTGCTTGCATTATCTGATTTAACTAGTCGATCACAATTGGTATTTGGTATCGCGACTAGATGTTTCTTACTTCGTCGGCTTTCCTACGGACTGCCTCATCACACGCGTGGCATCTAGTGGCGTGTACGCGCAGACACCGAGACGCATTTTTCCTGCCTTCGCCTTTGTTGCTGACCTCTCAACATCGAATTTGAATTGTAAATACATTCGCCACTTCACGCTGGTTAGAATACACGTTGAGTTCGCGTTGAAGACTATGCAATGTGGATTTTAAGATTAGACAGCTTTGATTTCGCATTTAAGTGATCAACTTTTCGCCTTCTAAATATTTTTCAAGCGATAGAGCATCAACTGGAGATTGGTGAGCGTTACGAGCTACGATCCGTATTCGTAATCATAAGCAGATTTCAAATCAAGGCCAAAGCTGACCGCAAATCGCGTGAGTTCATCGAGATGCGAAAGGTGGTGCACGGTCCAGGAACCTTTGATACTAAACTCCTGGTTTTCGTACTCTTTTGGATGGTCTGTGTTAATTAACAAAACATACTTTGACACCACTGTCACATCACTGTCACCACCTTCAGTGATTTTCAATTTTCGCAAGAATGCATCAAGCAGTCAATGGAGAGTGCTCAGAGTGGCACATTACGTGGGTTACGGGTTCCTTTACAACCCAGAAAAGTGGAAGGCATAGTAACTGACGGCGAAGCGAAGGTCGATGCCGATTTATCGCGTAATATCTGACTCTAGCTTAGTTATTACGCAGTACTGGTGATAAGAAATGAGGTAGAGCTATGTGTCTCTTCCAACTAGTCACCATTATCTGACTGACTACTGCGATCCTCATCCACTCCGACCCATGACCATTAAATTAAGGCTGGGCTACAAATACTCTGCTGGTGGCATGAAAGAACTGATTGTGGCAGTGGTTCCATTGTGAGCGACGGGCAAGGCACGGCTCATCTCCTTGTTCCACGCATTACGCGCATTTGTTGACCAAACAATAAAAGAACTAACTTCCCTTTTGGCTCGACTACTTTTTGTTTATGCAGAAAACAGAATCGACTTTGCTTAAAGCAAAATGATTTCACACAGCAAGAATATGCTCCCAAACGCCTCCATTAAAAAGCCAGCATGAAAAGTTGGAATGCCATGTATTCAACAACATAAGTTGGCACACCTAAGAATGCTTGATAAACCTCACTTTAGCCTTTAACATGATCCGTTTATTTAAGGCATCGCTGACATCGGCACTCCAAAATGCAGGGCAATAGAGCCACGTATTGCGACATTGAAATTCTAGTAGGAGCTAAAAAATTCATGGAATCCCTGAAAGTCAAGCATTTCTGACTTGCGAGAGCACAGCAATTTTAATAAGCCCGTGTTGCCAGTAGACAAGTGGGTGGCGTACATGCATTCAGAGGACGCGCCTTATGCACCAGCCAAGGTAAATTAGAGTGAGAAGATGAAAGAAGAAGGAGAGGGGGTGCTGAGTCAAAATAGATGGGTTAGAAAACTGATAGATAAACCGGTCGGTCAGCGTATAGGTGGATGGCTAGGTAAGCGGACAGGGACGCGGTACAAAGTGGCACTGTCCATTGCAATAAATGAGTAAGCGGGTTTCTCCAGTCACCGAAGAGGTTTGGCGAAGGACCCAAACGGCCTGCAGTGACAATTGACGGAACACAATAACACGGATAACCGCGTTCAAGGACTACGTGGGCCAGAGAACCACTCTCTTGTTCATTGCTAGAAACTCCTGGACACATTAATAAAAGCCATTGCTAAAGATCTACCGGCGCAAAAGTGTAAAAGCGCCCAAAACGTTATTACTAAATGATGCAAAAGACCTGTGATAAAAGTCTTTTCTGTTCAACGCAAAATTTGCGTAATGGACCACTAGATAGGGTTGTAGTCCCATTCAATGTCAAGTTACGTAAAATAGACCTCCGGATGGGCTCAGGCTCCGTAGAAGTAATAATTAGGGAGGAACAGAGGCCAGTGTAAGGCATCCAGTGCAATTCAAGTTCAGATGACGCAATAATGTACCCGCGTAAGGGGATTAGGTTTCATTTTAAAGTTAGTTGGCCTAAGTTTATAGCCACGGAGATCCTTTAGCATCATTTTGGCACCCTAAGCATTGCATTTAGATTTGAAAGCCACGTGGCCCCTTTATGCCGCAAGAAATACAGATGGAGTCAAGATTCATGGTCATTTGAAATCACTATAGTGCTCACTACTACCACTACTGCCCCTTCAATTAACGCAACGTAGCCACTTACCTCCTCTTCCCTTTTTTCTCCCTCTCTAAATCTTCACATTTGATAGCAAATTTTGCTTTGGCATGACTTAAAACCACTTATTAAGTGGGCTTCTTTAATACTTTCTATTTAGTCAACCATAGCTCTGGCCTAGTCAACTTCTACTCCAGTGCGTTCTCACCTCATAATACCTGCCTCTTCGTCGTCACATATAGGCGACACACAGTGTTATTCGAGGTCTTGTGTCTCTCTTCTTCTTTACTCTTTCCTTCCTTTTCCGTTTAATCATCCATTCACTGCAGACGTCTTCTTCCTTTCTTCGCCTCTTTTAACACTCCTGTTTCCTCATCCTTTATTGTCACAAAAACACAAGCACATACACCAACTAGCAACGAAATTAAGTCCTTCCCTTTAACAGGAAGGAAATCAGGACTGCCAGACAGGCAGGTCCTGCTTAATCCTTTCACCTGCTAGTGCAATCTGTGCCACAATCTCTACGTGCATTGCAGCCATTACGACAAGGACGTCGATCCAACCAAAATATGCATCATCTTTTTATTTTCGCCGGACCAACTAACTAACCTGACGAATGCTTTCAAAATACTGGTAAGCATCCAAATTTTGTAAAAATAGTCTTCTTAGTGGTAAGTTATATACAACCATAGATTCCTAACTATGAACAGTTTCAGGGATCCTTACCTGATTATGGCAGTGTCGAACTCTAGCACTCGTCTCATTTGCCATCACCAGATCAGATTAGGTCCTCTCCACTTAGTCAGGTGGAATGTTACTACTGACAGGATATTGCAGACCCTTATGCATTTGCATAAAATCTTCCATGTGACATACTCAAACACACCTGCAGTTGAATGTGGTGCCCGCTGACGCAGGACTTGACGTGGCCGACTGTATTCAGCTAATCGGCACGCGACTCGTCTGGCGCGCACTCCTACATTTTATCGACTTTTCGGTGGTACCGCCCTTAGGAAAAGTGATGGTTCAATACCTTGTTGTCTTGCTTGTTTTAAAAAGAGAGAGCAAAAGGAAAAGTTTATTCATAGCTCTCGCACCAACGCAGTGTGTGCTTTTTTGACCTCTGCTTTGATACACTCAAATCGCATGCAATTTAATATCAAGAGAGGCATCTACTAGTGAACTATAAGTAGTTGAGGGTAAGAGAACGAAGAGAGGGATTAAGAAAAAGGAAGGCAAGAAGAAAGAAAGTCAAAATGACGAACACAGGCAAGAAAGGGGGAACAATGAAGGGAGAGAGGGAAGAAAAAGCCTTAACTAATGTCAGTGATAAGTCAGGTCCCATCCCGCTTTCCTGATTGTTTGATCGGTCACCAGCAAAATCTCTTCAACCAAAAGTGGAACTTGTGAGTCCAGGTCTAGCTACCTTGCTTGGCCACACAGGTTCTAACACGTTGCTATCCCAATTTTAACCAATTCGAAATGTATGCAAGTGGTACTATATTGAGACTAAATTTAATAGTCTGAGTCCTTCCGTGGAGTCAGTTATACAACAGCAACTCATTTCGCATCCGCCTAGACGCGTACCACCTCCTTTGCAAGAAAAATTAAACTGTCTGAATGGGGGGCTGATTGCAGGAACAGCAAATGCTGGCGATTTTCGAGTGAAGGGAGCAAAGTCTAAAGTGACGCATTGGTCAAAAGGCATGTCAGGAATTCGTGACGTGGTCCAGTATTGCTGTTGGTACTGAAAGGCAATGGTTGTGGAAGGGTTGTGCGCTTGCACTACCCAAGCAGGATTTATCGCCTTCATGCACACCCACGCCGTTAGTAGACACATTAGATTGTTTCTTCACAATATACAATGCAAATCACTCAATTGCAAGATGTTCCCTGTCCTCTGGATAATTCTGTGGTTACCGATATGTGACGCCCGAGCATCGCGGGCCAGGTAACCAAAGTAGAGTCCCCCATCAATCAAGTTCAGCATTGCAAATAACTTTTTTTGTGACAAAACGAACGCACACCACCACTGCTTGGGTGGCTAATAATGCATGCCCAGTTTCCAAACTTGCCCGTGGTTCGGTTCAACCAAATAATTGTGTTTCGAAATCCAAATTCTTGGTGATGTTGGCAATGCGTATGTATTTTCAGAGGACGTAGAAAAGACAGCACGATTTCTGACACCTTACTGTGATAATGAATGAACCCATGAGAGCTACTGCTCATTTGGGAGTTTAGCTGTTTAGGTGGATGTTTCTGCTAGTCAGTCATTTAACCACTTATCCGACAGCTCATTTAATTTGACTAGCTGAGCACCAAATGTAACCGTAACTGCTGACGAACCAGGCATTGCCAACATGCGTCACATCTTACTGGTGATTATACGCGTAGAATATGACAGCACAATGAAGTGGTCTATTATAGCGCTCTTTACTCTCACTTAAGCCACTAATGTGCATGCTCTCCTGATGGTGTGGTATTATAATGGCAAGCTGGTGTATGGACTCCAAAGTAATTTCCGAACAGAGCATACGACACTTACATGGGCAGCTGGGCCAGGTACACATTAAAATATTGGACGCATCAAGCAAAAGCAACTAGCAAACCCACTCACACAGGCTTATCAGGTTCCTGATAACAGTGTGTCACCCTGTATAGCGTTAAAATACCAGACTCATGGTAATTGAACCTACCTTAACTATGCCCCTAGTGATTCCGGAGGGAAGTACAGAGAACTAGAGGCTAAAACGATTAGGTCATCTTATGCTAACCATTTGTTTTTGGCACTGATTACTTGAAGGGGTGGAAAAGTAAGGGTCCCATTATCTAATGTTCATTAAACTATAAGCCACCTTTCGCACCTCACTGAC
Organism: Taenia hydatigena; assembly: GCA_036345935.2. Classification (NCBI taxonomy): domain Eukaryota; kingdom Metazoa; phylum Platyhelminthes; class Cestoda; order Cyclophyllidea; family Taeniidae; genus Taenia; species Taenia hydatigena. Next base: position 35,309 of record JADWOT020001435.1, read on the forward strand.
ACTCACATGATTTGAGGTTAGCTTTGGTCCAGATTTGAAGTCTGATGATGGTTGCGACTGCGGATCATAACTGGTAACGCTTGCCGATCTCAAATTGATGCCCTCTCATTTGCAGAACATTTAGGGGGCGTAAAGTTAGTCACCAGGAGACAAAATCAACGTTGTCTAATTTTGGAATCAACATTCCTTGCATTATCTTGCATTATGTCTTCCATGAAGCATGCAACCAGCCATTACTACGATAATGTCGAGCTATTTTCATCTTTAACTTCATCCAATTAGTCAGTCTTTATCACCGTGAGAGAACCCGGCCAACACGGAAGCAAGGCTGTCAAATTACGTGCCATTCCCAAACTGTGGCTAGTATCCTATTCGCTTCTACTTAGCGCCCTCTATCATTTTATATTTAAATGCTAAACCATAAGCATTCGTTATTTGAATTTATCTCCTCACAACACTCGATTCTCTTCAATAGCAAGCATTGCGAGCCTTTGAGGTTCGTGACAGCGGATGGCGAGCAAAGGAGCGATGAGTGCATGCTGCAAGTCCAGTTGCGACTTCATACTTGTTATGCGCACCAGCGTAGCTTTAGCTACAATTCGATGTAATTCCATGGCATTTCATTCAGCTTCCAATAATTGCGAAGGCACTTGCATTGACCACGTCGCAGGATGGAACGTGGCAGATATGCGGCGCATCACCATCAAAGTCTCATTACTGCTGTAGTTCGCAGCCTGCAATTGGAACGATCTCAAGTACGAACTACTAGGGAGGCCATGCAAATAAAGGACACATGTACTGGTCATGGGTCGGAAGACTGATTGCTAGGATGATGCAGTTCCTGTTAATCACCAATTGACCAAGTTTGGAAGGAGGCTTGCATGAGAAGACAATTCGCTTGATGGCAGGACCAACAGTTCGAAGAAGAAAAAAATAAAACATTTTTATCGCCAATTGGTCAACACTGTTGATAATATACGCATGCAGCTCTACAGGCCTAATTCTACTCGTAACGGTATCAGAAATCCAAAGTCGTGTTTACCAGCACTAGTTTGTTGAATGAAAAATGAAGTTTTGAATCGCAAGTTGAGGTGTACTTGCTAAAGCGTGACCAACTCCCCTTGTTCGACCGTTGATAATTCCCACAGTAGTTAAATGTGGCTGTCTGTCAATGTATCTGCCGTGTCCCATTCTTCCAATATACGCTTTTGCATTGCCATACCTATTTCCTTACTTTCATTCCCACGTCGATGACCACAACAGCGTAATTCATTGACAAGTTCCAGTATGAATATATTATGCATGGTCAACGATGCCTTACATGATGCTGGTGAGCATGGCAGCATCGTTGCCAGCTATTAAAAATTGACATATTCCTCACGTCACACGTGTGTGACGTGAGATTTCACGTAGCGTAATCAGAATATAACCTGTGATTCTGGTAGAGCGTATGAGAATGTTAGATCGCAGCATAAGTGTATCTTAAAATTATTAAATAAGGTTGGAAATTCAATCGTATTCTCCACGAAAAGCACCACTACCCAGTGACTTCCTAGTGGAGCGGTCTGCTTTCTCCATAGTTGCTATAAAACAAATGCTTAGCTCATTACAATCGCCTTCAATTAATTTTCTAATGGTGGGCTTCTACTAAGTCTTGCAACGATTGCACACGTTTTTATTCTTTAGCGCCTTTGTGTAGCCAGATTCACAGGCGCATTCCATCCTTATTTTAACAAGTGGATCGTATGTAATTAAATGCATGCATTAGTAGCAGTCTATGAATTCGCAAAAATTATGTTTGTTTGCGGATTGCGCTGCGTTTTACCGCAAGCATTTTAACTACGAGGACGCATTGACTTCCATAATTTATCATTAATTTTGCATTTCAAATTCTGTTCTAATGATTTTAAAACTAAAATTTGTGGCCATTCTTTTCTTAGTTTTTTTGAGACATACACCATATGCTGCACTACAGGCACCGTGGCTTGCATATCTTTACTACCACTGCGAATTCCGCACGATGCTTCTAGGAGAAGAGAGAATGATTTACATGGCCATGCTTTCACTTATAGGAATGCCAATTATACAACCATCTAGATTCTCCCTAGAGAGATGCAGCGGCACTTAATGCTACCAAAATGATTCTGATCAATGTCCAACTTGAACGTGATCAACCAAATCACTCCAGCTCCAACGTACTCGTACATGGTGAATTTGGGCTAGTGATTCGTATAGAAGGAGAGAGGCTGGTTGATAAGGCCATGTTTTCACTTATGGGAACTGTAATCATACGACTCCCTAGATTCCTCTCAGAGAAATTCTGCGGCACTTGACGCTATTAATGTGATTTTGAACAATGTCCGATTTGAACACGATTGATTGAACAATTCCATCGCCAGCATACACGTAAAGGTGTCGAGTTCAGTGTGTAGAAGTTTATTATTTGCGTGCAAGTATTCGTATTAAAAATAGAAGTCTATTGTGGGTATGTTTGCGTTTATTTGTGGTTTCATGCAAAAGATAATTAGGCGAACCCACTTCCACAGGCTTATCAGGTTCCTGCTAAAATGCGTCACTCAGTTTAGTATTTTAAAGGTCAATCTCGTGGTACTTAAGCCTAACTCATCTATGCTTTCGATGATTTAGAAGGAAGTGCAGAGCACAAGAGACCAAAATGAATGGGTCATATTTTGTTATTCAGTTGGTTTTCAGTACAGATTACTTAGGAGTGTGCAAAATATAAGGGCTCCAATATCAAAGTGTCTAAACTATTCGCCACCTTTCGCATCTCAATGCCGCTCACACGACTTAAGTTTGGCTTTGGTCCAGAGCTGATGTCTGATTTTGGTTACCACTGCGGATCATAGATCGTAACGCTCGCCGATCTCAAGTCGATGTCAACTCATCTAAACAACATTTAGAGACCATGAAGTTGGTCATTAAAAAGCAAAATCAACGCTGTCTTATATGAGAATCCACATTCTCTAGTCTTAAACGTGAACTCAGCGTGTATACCGACCGTTCCAAGGCGGTGAGCAAATTCACAGTTCAAAATCGGTGTTTGAAGGTTAGTAGCGAATGTAAAGGCAAGAAAAATGCGTCTTAGTGGCTGCGATTACACGCCACTAGATACCACGCGTGTGATTATGTGGCCCCCAGGAAGGCAAATAAAGTCAGGTATATCTAGTCGCAAGAACAAGTGTCATTTCTGGCCGACTAGTTAAGCCACATGGTGCAAGCAAACAGCCTTTGCAATATCAAAGCTGCTTTTCAAAATTATCGGTATTTAGAAAATGCCTATGCTCACACGCAATTAATAAGTGTTGAGAGATAAAGCTACCATTATAGCCCACAAAGGCGCCTTCACAAAGATAATAGCACCAAGCTAATAAATTACCCACGGCTCCACAGTTCCGAATCACTCTTATTTTGTTCCGACTCCAACCACCGCATTCATAAAAGTGTAAACCTTTTCAAGTATCATTACATAACACTTTTTTTGAAAACTTTTAAGCACTTCATCGAATGACGTCACAGACCGATTAATCACAAAAATGCATGATCGTGTAAAGCCCTACTTCTCCTCCATATGACACGTAGACAATAAGGGAGAATTAACGCACCTTGTTGTTGCTAGCCCGATTCGATGCTAATTGGCAAAATCTTTTTTTACATAAAGCGACTCGACGCAGGTAAGGTGGACGTGTTAATTTGCAGTAATATCCATCGCGGCGGACATTTTTAGCAGCTGCATGCGTACTTAATAGAAACACACTATGGCAGGAACACTGTCGCCACCCTCGGTGAAATCGAACTTTTGCGCTAAACTGCATCAATAAGTCAGTGGAGAGTGCTCAAGGTAACAGTGAGGAAAATTACCGGTTCTCTTACAACCCAGACGATTGGAAGGCATCTTTAGGGATATCGAAGCGGATGTCAGTGCCTATGTCCCACGCAAATACCTGACTCAGGCGTAGCAACAAAGCAATAATGGTGATAAGGAATGAAGTGGGGACGTGTGTCTCAATTAATTTGTTGCTGCTAAGTATCTGTCTGACTACTGCGATTATCGTTCGCTCCGACCAGCCGACCGTTGAGTGAAGACTAGGCGACAGATAAGCTGCTGATGGTATGAAAGAACCAACTGTGTGGTAGCGGTTCCAATGTGAGTGGTGGGCAAGGCCCAGGTCGTCCCCATGTTCCACGCACTTATATGCATGATGCAAAGGTTCATCACGCAACATTTGACCAAGCAGTTTAAGAACTGGCTTCTCATTTGACTCGTCTACTTTCTGTTTAATGAGCAGCCAAGTGGAAATTCAAAAGAGACTGCTTAGGGTAAAAAGATTTAAAACAGCAAGAATATGCTTTTATAAGCCTTTATCAGGGAACAGCATGAAGATTTGGAAAGCCGTGTATTCTGCAGCATATATTGGCACATCTGAGGATGCTCAGTAACCTTTGCCTTTGCCTTCAATGTGACCCGCCATTCTGAGGCATCGCCAATGGCGGCACATCCAAATACAGAAGAATAGAGCTACGTGATGCGACGCATTCAAATTTTAATAGAAGCTAACAAATTCATAGAAGAAAAGAATCACTTCTTTTACCTGTAACACTGTAGATGTGCGAGAAGTCAAATGCGCTTTGCACTGTGACTATCTGGCCATATCCCTAGTCCATATTGTCAAGTCGCACCTTATGCCCTTGCGCTGCTCTGAGGACACTGCGGTGCCTTCAACAAACGTTGGCTTCTACAAGTGGTCTTTAGATCATTAGTGTAAAGACTATTGCCAAAATGTAGTTACAAATATAAATCAATGGATATCACATACTGCGATCAGTCGAAATCACCAACATTCACGAGTCATCTGTGCTTGATTATAATCGTAATCCATGAACTATCCACCACCGTTATCTGCCAGGTGGGTGGTGCTTGCCGAACAGGGCTCGGTGCTTAACATTGTGTGTGCTGCTTAAGCATGTATATTTTGCTATATTCCAATTCATAATTTTAATATCCATGTAGAGTCGAACCAAATCCAAGGCACCAAGGGATCGGCATGCTTTTAATGCTAATTCAACTAAAAATGAGCGATTTGATACTGAGCTATTATCCGCTTATATCAATTTGGATAAATGAGACCGGATTGCATGAAAATCTGATTAATGAAATTTTAAAAAGGATTAAAAGAATAAGAAAAGGAGAGTAGGTCTAGCGACTGATAGAGCAAAAACTGTCTGGAGGTGAGATGCCTACAGAGGTGTTCTGCGTGACAACGATGTTGAGGCTTGTGAACTTCGAGCTCAGTGAGAATGATTAGACTGACAACATCTTACTGTCAACACACTGCTTCATTTTGTTCCGCCTGGATAAAAATGTTGCAATCACAACGTCCACCTGTTTGGCTTTGCCAAAACAATGTTTGCGATGACTGAAATTCGAAGTTGTGTAATCTCTGTACACAACCAATCAATCAATCTCTCCCTCTAAGTACTTCGTGTCAACCTGCTTATCAAATCATCCACCTATGCACCGAAGAATCTGTTTACCTGTGAGTCTCTTGACCAATCAACCTAACTCAGTACTACCTCCCTCTCTATCCATCCATCCATCCATTTTCCAACTCCGTTCTTCCTTAGCGAGTGTGTCAGGTGCCCTCAGAACATATACGCCATCGACCAGTCTACTGTTCCCATGGTTTCCTCGAAAGTGCTGCATTCTTGCGAGTCAAAAATGCTTAAAATTTATATTTCCTAAAATAGACACCTCTTCTACACTCCCTTTCTTCCTTTTTCCATCTTGTTTTCCTTAAAGTGCCTTCGCGGTGGATGCATCTTGTGTCCAGCGCTGCTGCTATTGCTACTGCTAAAAGCGCCTCAGCAGTCATAGGATTGACCATCTAATTTTAAAAAATATTTTATTTCTTCTCAATCCTTCTCCTTCTTTCCTTAACTTTTCCAGCTACCCTTTAATTCTACCTTCGGTTCCCGTAACGATCGACTTTGAGTGCTGTCATCACCGAGGTGGTGGTGTGGAAGAGTCTTGTCTAGACAATAAATACCAGTCCAAAGTAACCACAGGCCTGAGTAATCAGTGCACTTTGGTCGTCCTCTACCCCTGCCCATCCCTTCCTTCACTGTTGACTGGTATAGCTCCGTCTCCTCCTTCTCTTCCTCCTTCCCTGGCGGGCTCACAAACCGCACCCAGTCACATGATGATGTCTCAACGGTCATTGTGTACTTTCTTTCTGTCGAGTGGCCTCACCCAGTATTAGTGATTGCATTGGCTAGGTAATGCACAGCCTTAATCTCTCTCAAAGGAAACAGCCTTAACCGCTTCCCATCGCCTTTATTGCCTTACATACAAACAATGATTTCGCTAATAATGATCTGTTGACAAGGAGTGCAGGCCATACATTGCAACAAATGCAGCTCTGATCAGGAAAATGGAAGCCGTAATGTATACGTACAAATGTAATTGGTAGGGGGTCGAAGTCGTGAAAATAACGAACACTGGCATGACTAATACAGCTGTCACTTTGTCCGAGGGTAGAAACTTATGGGTGGCATTTGGGAGCGCGAAGCCTCTTTAAGTCTAGAAAGCAGTTACTGAACTCGTGCTCCGACTCCTGCTACTAGATTGCCCCAAACATAACGATGAGTGGCACCAATGGAGGACACGACCATAGAGAAAGTCTCAGAACCCTCCCAGTGCCACATTTCGATGACTCTTACGAGGTCCCATTCTGTGGAGTGGTTGGCAATATCCCCTCCATGGCCACCATGCAGATGGCGCGCACATACACATATTACCTCTCACAGAACTTGGGCTCGTCATGGCACGGTTCATTCCCCCTGCAGAATGATGACGGTGTCATGCTGCTTGGTATAAAGAGAGAGAAGGCGTAAGTATACTCCTCCACTATAATAACAGCCTCAAATATCAAAATATGGATGCACAAGATCACAACTATATACACGGGCCAACAACTCAGCTTTGAATTCAAATGATTCCCACCTTACACTGCAATGATATCCAGTCGACAGTTTTTCAACACATTTACGCATTAAGTAGATTATGAACTTGCGAGGACATTTAAACTATCCGTTTTTGGTGTTATCTCGAGTTGAAAAGGAAAAGGCACCCACATTTGATGATCGTTGGCCCTCGACCGCTGGTTTAACTAGCTACATGAGCGGTCGTGCGCACCAACCGGTGCGATTGATAAAAATAAAAAGATGATAAAGAATAGCTATTAAAAAATTAAAAAATAAAAGCTGCACTATACCGCAAGCAAGAACACGTTTTAACTGGCTTTGTCGACAAAAAATCTAACACTATGTATATCTTGAAATAGGTGAGACACACTTCAATATAATTGCAGCAAACTTTTGTTTTTATACTTTGCATATGTTTCTTTAAATTTCCATAGTGTTGTTGCAACTTTTTCTTGGTAAGCGATTCACTTTTTTCCACATTTGGTCCCTAAATTTTCCTTAAAAGACGAAATGAAAATGCATCTGTCTGGGTATTAGGTATGGAGATATTCGATTTGCACGCCCATATCTGCAAATTTGATCTAAAAGCAATGACGTTCGCCTTTTATTGTAATTTACATCAATTTATGAAAATCCGCGGTTGTTGTCATTAAAATGGACAATTACTCCACTGCGTCACATATAAGTGATACAAGTAATTTCTTTGACGACAAAAGTCTGTCAGGCTGGGGTGTGCCACAAAGACATTGAGTGAGATTACCATGAATGATCAAAGTCATGGTGTTTTTTGTGTTGGCTGTGGGATGGTCGCTGGGAGGCACTCTTTCTTATACGAGTGCGAGATCCCTTGTTTTTCTGCAGATTGTAGTTCTGCCTTGGTGACACGGCTTGAAGTCGAGATCAGTGGGCATTTACTACCTCCGTGACTCGGAGGAACCGCTCATGAACTTTATGGTGACACTACAGAGGAAATGGACAAAATTAACAGAACTGGATGAAAAGTCGCACCGTAGTTTGTTTTCCACATCAATAGAGCTTTGATTGTTCAACATAAAGGGCAACGTAAAACATGTATAACACATATTCTCAGGTCTATGCTGCACCTCTCTCAGGTCTGCAAATGGAGGAAGGAGTGATTAAATGGCCACGTGAGTGGGCGGCATGCGAATCAGATGTCACAATTGACTAAGCTGGTAAGACCGCAGACCTTAAATATAGGACTTAGACTACACTGTGAAGTCATTTTAAATCCATAAGACCTGAGCGATTCAACATCCACACTAAGACTTCACTCAAAATGAGAGATTCGCGACATCCCGAGTGTGTCCCTAAGTACCAACATCGCTGCTGACCATTAATCTGTCAACTTAAAGATTCCAGTTAATCTTTTAGTCTTATTTAGTTTAGTGCTAAAACAAAAAACGAGGTATGAGTGAAGGAAGCAGACCACTCCAACAGAATGTCAATGAGAGGTGGTGTTCTTCGTAAAAAAGGACTGAATTTTTACTTTTTTAGATTTTTATGGATGTGTCTATGCTGCAGCACAATGTCGGTACGTGTCTTACCTGAATCATGTGTTTCATTCTGATTTATCTACTTGAACGCACACGTCACACATGTGTGATATGCAAAAATTATCATTTTTTGATAGCTGACAATGATACTGCCAGGCTTATAAGCGTCATAAAAGACATTGTTGAGATGTTCAATGGCTTTACACTATATTGTTATGCATTGATAGGTCAGATTTATCAATATGGGAACCAAGTTGTCCTTTCAATTTGTCCTCAAAATTATCCGTACCAATGCATCCCGCAAGCATTATCATTCCTGAATTTTTGCATAACCCGAATCCATGTCCATCCAGCTTTTCTTTAAAAGTGAGCTAAAAGTGGATGTTACACTACACACTGGGGTTCAATTGCTTTCTCATCTTCACTGGCAACTAAATGATATTGAGGATAAGCTATAGCAGCATGAATCACCTTTCTTCATCCCCGATGTGTTTGCTAACTCAGCCTTTGTCGCGATGGAAAATAGGTTTTGAGGGCACCATGTCCAAATGAAGTGGCCTTAAAGGTGAGACTAAGTCGACGTCCAATGCAGCCTTTCTTGGAATATGAAGGCTTTTCAATGCTACCTATGAGGTATGCAGGTTAGGGCTTGAATTGAATGTTATAATAGTCTGCCTATTCCAATGTGCCGGCAATTGACACGTCAATTTGCTAATCTCATGCCTCGATTAGTAGACCTCATTTTTGTTTGTGAATTCAGACGCCATGCAACTCTTACTCTGCTACCTTCGCTCTACTCACATCCATTCTTATTCTCTGATCTATTTGTTTGCGTAGTCCCGTACAAGTCAGAATTATCAAGAATATAGCATTTTTACCGTTTATCAGGCCTTTTACTTTTCCCAGGTAGAAGCATTAAGGAAAAGCCGCGTATTGTTGCAAACAGTTGTTCCAGATACTGAATTGATTCTCGTAGCATAACCTAAGATAGCATAATACTGCATCCTAAATCAAGGGATCCTGCTTAATACTGCGATTCACAAACTCTGACGACTACTCTGCGTTAGAAAACGTCATGTCTAGGGCTCATTCAACAAACCTACACATCTTATCAATGCATACTATTGCTAACTACTAATCCATTCACTAATTCAATTCCAGCTTTAACAACAATTCTCGGTAGCAGCTGCTCCATTTTCAGTGCCGATTTTCTGTTTCGACCAACGATTATGACACATTTCTTTTGCTTTGAAAATCAATTCGAAAAGTCTTATTCAATGAAACAGTAAATTGTGAACAAACTTGGAATAAATGCCGCAGGTGCAATATTAAAGCACGCATGTCTCTTTGTTAAATTTGTAAGAAACGACCGTTTATTATATCGCAAAATTAGCTTCCATGGACTAAAAACGTTGTATTTTTTGACCCTTTCTCATTAACGACGCCTTTTGTTTAAAGCGTTGCCATCACAGCTCAATCTGAAATACCGCACATTAATTATAGTGCGGTATTTTGGAAAGGAATACAAATTTTTAAAGGAACCTGTGCCCACCGTATTGCTCATTGTAACTTGCATTATTGCTTAGAACAGGCAGGCAAATTTAAACAAATTTCACTCAAACCGCCTGGCAAGCGTTAATAAAAATAGTTGCTCTAAACTCCTCATTCTTTTTGATTTTAAGTAACCTCAACATTGATGGTGGATTTGTGTGCTCTGTATCATGCATTAACACGTTTTAGCAGCGAACAAAGTTTATAACCTAGAAAACGGTCTTACACACCCATGCGATGAACTAACTCCTGGTGAGGTAAAATGAAGTACTAGCATATTGCAACTACATTTTACAAAATACTACATTCTTAAACAATGACAGGGCGTGTGCTGCCATCAGCTTTACTAACATTACTACATGAAGGCGATTCTTAAATAGTGCCATTGTCTGTGATAGGTTCAGATGTTTTGAATATGTGGTAGAATCCATACGAGTGTAAATTTTGAAGTCTTGCTTATAGTGGGCAGTCTAGAAAAGCTGTACTGAAAAATCATTTGGTAGGAAGAGGAACTCATCCAGCAAACTTTTACTATCAGCCGCCGCTGATCCGCTTCCATGTACTTGGACCGGTTGTCTGAACATGTGATGAGGGCTGTTTCTTCATCAGCATCGTCAGGGTGCGCTACTTTATCGGAGACAATTTCCAGCGATTGCGGCTACTGCGCCACCTCCGTCTTGTCACTGATCGCCGTAAGCACCAGCGACACCACATCGTAAGCCAGTACTTCATCCAAATTTGAGGACCTAATCAACTTTCATCCTTTGACGACATTAAGAACTTTTAGAAAGATCTGAATGCAGCTACTCGAAGAGAGCCTATGAATCCTGCTTACAGAAACCAAAGACTTTAAGTGGTTTGTCCGAAGATGTGTTTCCTTAGCTCTATTTTGAATGACATTGCTTTGATGCATCATTTTGGAATTCTAATGCATGCCTTATTGCGAAAGTTACTTTTATAACAACGTCAAGACCGTCGTAGTTACTATAGTAGAGACACCAACTTCTATAATTTATCACTGCCTTTTACATTTCGAATTCCCGTTCTACTGATGTTAAAAATAAAATTCGTGACTGTTCATTTCCCTTACTTTTCGTGGACATGCACCATATGCTGCGCTACAGACACTGTGGTTTGAATATCTTTACTATTACTGCGAATTCCGCACGACGAAATTGGGCTAATGATTTGTTCGGAAGGAGAGAGATCGGTTGATAAGGCCATGCTATCACTTATGTGGGTACCAGTCCTACGATTTCCTAGATTCCTCCTGAATAAATGCTGCGATACTTGACGTTACCAAAATGGTTTTGAGCAACGTCCAACTTGAGTATTATTAACCAACTCACTCCATCGCTAGCATACCTGTGAAGGTTTCGAACCTAGCTTGCATTTTTAAATTCCGTTCCACTATTGTTAAAACAAAAATTCAAAACTATTCTTTTTTTGCTTCTTGTGAATTATGCACCATTCGCTGCGCTGCAGGTACTGTGGTTAACATATCTTTACTATCACTGCGAATTTCGCAAGATGAAATGGAGCTAATGATTCGTCTAGGAAGAGAGATTTGCTGGTAAGGCCATGCTTTCACTTACATGAATACCGACCATAAAACTATATAAATTCTTCCTAGAGAAACACAATGACACTTGACGCTACCAAAATGATTCTGAACAATATTCAACTTAAAAATGATTAACCAAATCACTCCAGCTCAGCATACTTGTGAAGGTGTCGAGTTTGGTATGTAAAAGTCCACCATTTGCATGTAGGCATTCGCATTTAAAATGAATGACCCTTGAGTGTATGTGTGTGTTTATTTGCGGTCACATCACAGGCTGAGAATATTTAAATGGGTTTCGCAAACCAATCGCAATGACATACTGACCAGTTATGGAAATCATACTTGGCCAATTGAAAGAATCCGAATACAAACGGTACAAGCAAGAGCTTTTCATTTGGAAAATGAGGCTTATAGCGCCTAACCTGGTCACTGCTCTTCTCGCTTCCGCTTCTGATAATTACCGAGTCCTAGGTCGTTTAGAGCAAATATTTATCTGGGGTAACAGCATTTTACAATGGCGAATAGAATTAGAGTACGCGCATACATAACAGGTCATATTGTGTGGCAAAATAACCGGAAATTTGCATAAAGTAGCCGTACACATCACTATGCGATGCGTTATTACTCACAAGCTAAAAATAGTAGAGCCTGGAAACTGTGGCAACAACGACATTATTGCGCCATCAGCTTCAGATTTTAAGCATTGCATTGTTCCAAATTAGTGTATTTTTAAAGTAGTTACGCCAGATGTGAAAGTGTGTGATGACGTCAAAGGCGGCCGACTGAATACGGAAAGGCGAATGCTAATCTTAACACGTGATTTAAAACATTTCAGGTGTTGATTACGATGGTAGTGGCATTTAATTTTATACTAAATGCGTTTCCTTAGAGGTCGGTCCTCACACATTCCTGCATTCATATAACTGCATGCATAACAGGGCGAATTTCGTGACACACGCAAAAGCGTGGCACAGTTGATGCATAAAGAAAACCACAGTAATGCACGAGCATTTTAAGTACCATTTAGCGTTATCCTAGCTGAACGAACATTCGCGAATGAAGCTCTGCGACGTTTGGTTATCTTGAGAAATTTCCCTTCGAAGTTCTTGTGCCTTGGGTGATAAGTGGCGCTATGAAAATTGGTTAATTTATGTTTGGTCGGACTCATGGTATAACAGTACTTCTGAAATGAAATACTCGCTCTACTTGAAGGCTTTATCTTAAGCGCCTGCTGGATAAAAATTTTGGAAGAAATAATTCCAAAGAAATGCGTACCATTATTTGCAAAATTAGTGCTGCCACGCAAGTAAAAAGGGCAATTTATATCCCCAGCAGCACGCTCGTGAAGGTGTCGAGTTCAGTGTGTAGGAGTCTACTTTTGCGTGTGGGTATTCGTATTTAAAAATAAAAGACCCTTGTGTGTATGTGTGCGTTTATTTGCGGTCGCGCCACAGACTTCTTGCTCTTGTCTAAAGTATCTTCTGCATTAGAGCCGCTAGTGGCCTGCAGGATCACTAAGCTAAGACCACTTCAGTTAGCACTTCACGCGGGCGAAAATAGGCATTTCGGACGAAGTAAGGGATAATGTTACTAATTCTTCAAATTTCGCATCGCATCACAATCGCCGAATTTCCAAAATGAAGGTTGAGTTGCAGTGTGAAACCTTCGTAAGCAGACTAGAAAATAATTAAAAATAATTCTTCGGTTAAATCTCGCTGCTTAAATCGTGTTCAATTAAGTAGAAATCTGCATGAAAAGTATCTCAAGGTGAAAATTAACACTACAATTCTTTATTTGAATGCTATGGAAATATCTACTAAATACATTAGGTTGTTTTGTTGAGTTGGACTGTTACAAACCTAAGTTAATGCTTAGAAGACCTAATTGAGCTGGCTGCTCTGTCGACTTTTTCTGCAACGTGGCTGTGGAATCAATGGGGATTGAAGCGGCATTTTTAAATGCACCAAGATAGTCTATACACTGAACACCGGCAGGTCAGTGCATGTGGTTACAATGCGTAGCCACAATGCAAGTCGCATGACTAAGTTATTTTTAACGTTCATTACACTGAAGTTCGTAGTTGGGTTACGTGAATGCATTAAGCGCCATTAAAACTAGTAAATCTGTCTTAAGTTCTGTGGTCCTTGCAGTAACCTATACCGATCTACAGGTAGTTCTTGATTAAAATCCTGCGTAATCCAGTCGATGATCAACTGATTAATCTACGTGCAACAACTCGGTTCGTATCCTGCGTTCCTTGAATAATTCTTTTTGACTGTGGGTCTCCATAAAACAGAAAAATGCATCATTTACCACTTTATTCTTGTTTAATTAGCAACATCGTGGCTTCTCCTATCAAACAGCACCTGGATGGCGAATATGGAGGTGCATTATTTTTTGCCTCATTCTTGTGAGTTTTGCTTCGATAACAACGACTTAACAGTGTTACTTTTGTGAGCTGAATTTTGACAGGTTCCATTTAGAGGTGAGCAGCTATTTTAATGCGAATGTAACTCAACACTTGTCTGCAACTAATTCTTCCAATATGAAGTCGAGCCACCAAATATCCAAATGTCTGGTCGCTCTGCAAAACGTATTAGAAGTTAGGATTTTCGACACAAGTTAAATGGCCGGGAGGGGCCATACGAAAAACCTGCTGCGTTGGCGCCTCACTTCAATCAAGGGACAAGAGTTGTGACCCGATAAAACAAGTTTGTTCATGTTAACTTTACTGTATCTTACATATAATCATACTCAATAAAATTCTGCCATCACAGAATCACTTCGCTTACTAAAAGAAACCTTGAATCAGCCACCTAGAAGTATTCAAAGGCGATTGAATGAGTTCCACTTGTCAATTGTAGTTGTGAATTCAATGTCGTTTGATGGTATACATCAAAAGTCCAACCTCAACGCAAGTAAAGTGGTGACGGAGCTTCTTCACTAAGTCTCTGACAGCAGAATTTATCCCTGCGGACGTCAGCGAAGAAATGGTCTCTTCTCCACCACACCCGTTGTAAAAAATCAGCCATGAGTGACCATGAGGCAAGTGGAATTGCAAAACAAGTCCTAAGAAAAGTCTTTATATTTATTTCATTATTTACACACAAGCCTTGCAAAATCACTTTCTGAACAAAATAATCACAAGGGAATTCCCTAATTGTTCCTGGATCTAGTGTATTGTGTGATTTATTTCAACAGAAACGTTGAATAATTTAGGCAATCCATGAAAGACTAGACTTTCTGTCCGACTGGTCTTGGGTTATTAAGGTTCCAGCTGTGATAATCGGTATTTAGTAAAAAAATATGAGCCATGACATTGCACCTAGCAGAATTATCAGGGTTTGTCTGCAATGGGTCAGTTTGATGTTGCATTATAAGGGCACTATGTGAACAGGGGAGCATTTAACACAAGCGTTAGGTTTCAATCCACTGTTGTGGGAAGACTAGGTATAAACTTGGCCTCCTACCAATTGCATTACCATTTGGAAGCCCATTTGTCCCTCTTGAGCGCTCTTAGTACGATGTATGTAGCAGTAACAATTATGGATTTGAAGTTTTCTATCCATTTTTATGAGAAGAGTAGACAGATTGGGTCAGCCTGTGCATATTGGTAAGATTTTAAATCGTATTTAGTGAGAACCGTTTTGTATTTGGAAGCTCACTTCTTTCCTCGCCGAGATGCCATTCGTTTCTTAAAAGTTTTGTGCTCACTGAATGTTTATCATCCATAATTTTACCCAAGAGGACAAATCTTGCAAAAGCATTCCCTTATAAATAGCGGTCGCGAGATACACATGTCTTCATCTTGTTCATTAGCATGGCCTTGTGAGGTGATGTTGCTACCCCCAAATTCAATCCCACGCAAAGTCATGCGATTTCTCAAGCCAGCCTGACTAAGCTCTGGTCGACAGAACCAAATTGTTTATAAATTTGTGAAATTACTGCATGCAACTAGCTGAACTGTTTACACTCTTCTGCGGTGAACACGCCCCACTACATTAGCGAAGCAAACGTTTTTGGTTCAGAGTTGTTCTTCCTCCATTACCCTGAATTGAAGCCGATACTCTAATTGCCTATGGAGCACCGAGATTATTCCCATCAAGAGTTACCAAACTAACGATGTAGCGCCCCTTGCTAGTCCCCGCTCGTCATTCCCAAGTCTTCCTAATTCTTCTTTTCCATCTCTACCGATTTCAATGAAGAGGTCGTTCACTC
>JADWOT020000180.1:0-85671 GCA_036345935.2 Taenia hydatigena
TGTGGAGCAAATAAGTTACTTTGACGTCCACTGTTACCACTTTTGGCATGTAAGTAAAAGGCTTGTCTGCTCTATTGCTACATAGATCGTTTGTCTTCAATGAATCAATTGAATGCATACGCATGGGTCACAGCATATCACTGAATCAAAGCAATTAAATGTGGCATGCCGTAATGCTTCATTGCCAACGCATCGATAATGGCAAGTTAGCCAATCGTTGCATTGAAGTCGAGTTGGGGACGAGAGTTTGCGCACATTACTGTACCGCGGTCTATTCTGTGAACGGTGCAGTCAAATATCTGGTCTGGCTAAGTCAAGTGGGCGTAATCTTCTGCATTCACTCCTTCTACCTCTCTTTCAGCGTCCCATAGCAACTACTATTTCTGCTGATTTATTATTAAACAAGCATTGCACCAATGGTTTTAAGACTCCAAATGAGGTTGTGGAAGCTTGCTCTACAACTTGGTTAGTAAACATGGGTACTAGTTTCTATTTGCAAATATTAAAATAAAAATACATTGATCAGACTAATAGACAAGACTAGTTGTCGCCAAGCCTATCTAATGCAACTCACATCGACTGCATTAGGTGGAGTGCAAGCCATGCAGTTTTGAAATGGAGGCAGGTAAGGTCAGCTTCCGTCCTCACAGCTTAGCAAATCGAATGACTACCACTGTATTTCTTTTACAAAAACGGAAGGCTTACATACACTGAACAGTAACCAAAGAAGTAGAAGATATATACAAAGGCGTTTTACTATCTGCCTCTGGAATCACTGAGGTCATGGCTGAGGTAAGTTTAATTGCCATGAGGCTGGTATTTCAAGGCTAAACAGTGTGACACACTATTAGCAGGAACCTGATAAGCCTGTGTAAGTGTTTTCACCAGTGTCTTTTGCTTAAAGCGTCCAATATTTCAACATGTGTCTGGACCAGCTGCCCATGTAGGTGTTGTGCGCTCCATTCGGAAATCGTTTTGGAGCCCATACACTAGCTTGCCATTAGAATATCACATCAACAAGAGAGCATGCGCATTAGTGGTTTAAGTGAGAGTTAAGTGCGCGGTAGTCGACCTCTTCATTGTGCTTCCATATTCTCCACGTAAAATTAACAGTAAGATGTGAAGCATGTTGGCAGTGCCTGATTCATCTGCAGCTAATCAGGTTTAAATGAGCTGTCGGCTGAAATGTTAAATGACTGATGATTTAAAACCATCCGCCTAAACAGCTAAACTCCATACTGAGCAGCAGCCCTCATGGGTTTATTCGTTGGCAGGGTAAGGTGTTAGAGGCCGTGCTGTCTTTTCTACGTTCTTTGAAGATGCATACACACTACTAACAACACGAAGAATTTAGGTTTCGGAACACAACTATTTGGTTGAATCGAACCATGAGCAGGTTTGGAAACTAGGCATGCATTTGTTTTGTCACAAAGTGGCGATTCGCAATTCTGACCTTGATTGACGGGGGGCAATGTTTTGGTGAAATGGCCTACACTCCTCGAGCGTCACATATCGGTGACCACGGAGTTATCCGGAGGACTAAGAATATCTTGTGAGTGATTTGCATTGTATATTTTGAAGTGAGCGCGATCAACAATCTAATGCGTCTGCTAAAGGCGTGAGTGTGCATGAAGGCGGTAAATTTTTACGTGGGTAGTCTGAGTGCACATCCCTTCCACAACCATTGCCTTTCGATACCAATAGCAATACTGGACCGCGTCACGAATGCGTGACATGCCTTGTGACCAATGCGCCACTTTAGACTTCGCTCCATTCATTCGTTCTTTGCAGATGGCGCGGTCACCGCAGGCATTTGCTATTCCAGACAGTTCGATTCCTCTTGTGAAGGAGGTGGTATGCGTCTAGGCGGACGCGAGATGAGCTACTGGTGTATGACTGACTCTATATAAGGAATCAGACTATTAAATTTGGTCTCAATATAGTGCTGCTTGCATACATTTCGAATTGGTTAAAATTGGGATAGCAATGTGTTAGAACCTGTGTATTTAAACAAGGTAGCTAGACTTGGCCACACAAGTTCCACTTTTTGGCCAGAGGGAGTTCGCGGATGACCACTCATACTATCAGAAGAGCGCGACGGGACCTGCCTTCTCACTAACAATAGTTGAGGCTCTTTCTTCCCTCTCTCTCTTCATCATTCTTCCTTTCTTGCTTCTATTTATCGTCTCGAATTCTCTCTGTCCACCTGTTCTTCTCTTAACCTCTCTCTTCATTACCTTACCTTCAACTACTTATAGCCTACTAGTAGATGCCTCTCTTGTATTAAATTGCATACAATTTGAGTATATCAAAGCAGAGGTCGAAAGGAGCACACAATGTATTGGCGCGAGAGTTTTGAATAAGCTTTTCCCCTTTGCTCTTCCTTTTTAAAAAAACAAGACAACAAGGTCTTGAACAATCACTTTTCTCTTCCAACAGGGTGGCACCACCCAAAAGCCGGTAAAAGGTGGACGTGCGCACCAGGCGAGTTACATGTCGATTGGCTAAATTGAGCCTAACACGTAGAGTCCTGCATCAGCGGGCATGGCATTCAACTGCAAGTGTTCTTGAGTGTTATATGAAAGGTTTCATGCAAATGTACAAGG
This sequence comes from Taenia hydatigena, assembly GCA_036345935.2. Classification (NCBI taxonomy): domain Eukaryota; kingdom Metazoa; phylum Platyhelminthes; class Cestoda; order Cyclophyllidea; family Taeniidae; genus Taenia; species Taenia hydatigena. Next base: position 2,607 of record JADWOT020000180.1, read on the forward strand.
GTATGCAATATCTTGACAGAGCTGTGAATTTACTCAATATCTTGTTAGTAGCGACATTATATTTGCCTAGGTGGAGAAGACCTGGTCTGATCTGGTGATGGCAAATAAGACGAGTGCTGGAGTTCGACACTGCCATAATCATAAAAGGATCCCTGAAACTGTTTTTAGTTAGGAATCTATGGTTGCATAAAACTTACCATTAGGAAGACAAGTTTTTAAAAAGTTGGAGGCTTGCCAATATTTCGAACGCATTCGTTAGTTTGGTTAGTCGGTCAGACAAAAGCAATGGGATTGTGCGTATTTTGGTTGGATGGACGTCCTTGTCGTAATGGCTGCGATGCGCATGGGTTTTGTGGCACAGGTTGCATTGGTAAGGGAACGGTATAAATAAGACCCATCTGGCTGCCAGTTCTGACTTCCCCCTGTTGAAGAGGAGGACTTAGTTTTTTTGCTAGCTGGTGTGTGTGTGGGCTTGTGTTTTTGTGATAATAAAGGAGGAAGGAATAGAAGTGATAAAGGAGGAAGAGAAAGGAAGAAGACGTCTTCTGTGAATGGATGAATAATTAAAAAAAGAAGGAGTGAAGAAGAAGAGGAGGACAGGACCTCTACGACGATAGAGTGAAAGAAAGAAATAGAGAATGGGAACGAGCGTTTGCCTGTGTGAATGAAGTGGAGGCAAAGAGGCAGGGATGGAGAATGAAGGAGAAGAGGAGAGAATATTGGATCACTGAATGTTGAGGAAAAGGCAGTAATGAATTTATATTCATGTGAGACTTTAAAAAGAGTATCAGTGATTAGGCTATGAAAGGGAGTGAAAGATAACGGTAAATTGTTAATAAAAGTAAGTGTCACGTATGTGTGACGGTAAGATGAAATTCAAAAATTACAAGGTAAAACCCTGTTATAGGTGGGTGTTTACTAACTCATCATCCTGCCTATTTTAAAGGTGAGAGCAAAAAATAAGCAAATAAGATTCGCCAACAATAAATGAATGGAGGATAAAATGCAGGAAGTTTATAGTTTGCCACTTACAAAGATAATTAAAAAAGGAGGTAACAGAAGGTAGACGAATATGATGCGCATAATAGAGTTAAGGGAAACAGCAGGAAGGAGGCAAGTGATAGGTGAATAAACACGTGCGTCACGTATATGTGACGGTGGGAATGATGATGAAAGGCAAAAACAGTAGAGGAGAACTTGGTGGAGACAAAAGCATAAATGAAGCAAGAAAGTGTGTTTAACATTCTTACATATATTTGTTTGGTGTCTTCTAGGCATAAACGAGATGTATTGAAATGAATGATTTGTGGCAGTGCGGAGCATCGCCCAGTAGATCTATGGTAGTAAAAGGCAAGGAGGAAGGAATTAAGGGACCCTCTGCCTACTCTCCTAACAAGCAGGTTAAATAAAAAAAGAATGAGAAAAGGTGGATAAAAGCGAGAAAGAATAAGGGGAGGAAGGGATATTGAATGCAAGCGAGGTGATAGAGGTAGAAGGGAGAGTTAGCAGTCGTGATGGTGGTGAAGGGAAAGAGGTGAACATGGGATGACAAGTGACTAGGTAAGTCCACATGAGCGAAAAGAAGAGAGCTAAAAAGGAAGAGAAAGGGAAAGTAGCCTTGCTAGATGGTAAAAATGTGAATAACACTGTAGGTATTAGAAGGAGAGAACGCATTGAAATAGAAGTTGACAGGGCCAAGGATAAAACTAACAAAATGAAAAGTGCTAAAGGAACCTACTTGACAAGTGATTTTTAATCATATCAAATTAAAATTCGCTATTAAATATGAAGTAATGGAGAGGGAGATGAGAGGGGATGAGAGAGTGAGTGGCTGCTTTATGTTAATTGAAAGGGCAGTAGTAGTAGTGAACACTGAAATGATTTCAAATGACCGTGAATCCCGACTCTATCTGCATTTTTTTGCAGCGTAAAGAGACCACGTAAACTTTGAATCCAAAAAAAAACGATGTCTAAGGCGCCAAAATGACGCCAAAGGATGTTAGGGGCTATAAAGTTACGCCAACTAACTTTAAAATGAGGCCTGACCCCCAAAATGTGTTCTGGTGGATGGCTTGGTTGATCAGTCATTTAACGATTTGACCTACAGCTAATTTGAACCTGACTGCCTTGCCATCAAAAGTGACTGTGACTGCAGATGACTCAGGTACTGCCAACATCGTCACATCTTACTGGTAATTATACGGGGAGAATATGATAGCGAAATGAAGTGGTCAACTCTCACGTGAACTACCAATGCTTGTGCTCTCTCGATGGTGTGATATAATGGCGGCAAAAACATAAAACACTTACATGGGCAGGTGAGCCAGGTACATGTGAAAATATTGCACATCTCAAGCAAACGAACAATCAGCGAACCCAAATTCACAGGTCTATCAGGTTTCTACTAAAAATGCGTCGCTGTGTTTAGTATTTGAAAGGTCAATCTCATGACAATGACACCTGCCTCAATTATGTCCTCGGCGATTATAGAGGGAAGTGCAAAGCACAGGCGGCTAACACGATTAGGCTACGTTTTGTCAATTAATTGATGTTCGACACAGACTACCCATAATTGTGCAAAAGTAAGGGTCCTAATATCAAATGTTCATTTAACCACGCACCATCATTTGCACCTCAATGGCACTCACACGATTTGAGGCTAGCTTTGGCCTCGATTTGAAATCTGATTATGATAACGACTGCGGATCATAACTCGTAACACTCACCGATCTCAAGCTGATGCACTCTCGATTAAACAACACTTAGAGAGCGTAAAGTCAGTCACTCGAAAGCAAAATCAAATTCGCCGTGGTCTAATGCTGAGTGATTATGGTACCATTGTAATCTACGCAGACGTCTCCACAAAGAGTTTTTGCACAGGGCTAATATATTACCCCTTTTGTGTTGTTCCGAACCAACCCACTGCATTGATAAAAGGTGTAGAATTTTTCAAGTAGCATTGCATCGTAATATATGCCTTCATAGACCGGCTAATAGAGGATATGCGTGAGCCTGTAAGGCTCTACTTCTTCTCCGTATGATATGGAGACAGGCCCACTGTACCATCTCTACTAACTTATCGTCCATTTGTTTTGCTTCCGGTTGCACCAAATGCGAAAAGTATCCGGTAAATTGGAAGAAGGGGGAAATTCGAAACCACCCACGGCCTCGGACATCTTTTGCATGCAGTCCAAGTTTGAACAGAGATCTGAGGCTTGCCACATCGAGTCCGTCACAACCAGCATTTGCTTTGACGTGAAGACATCGGCTATGGCATTTAGGTGTCCACAATCCCGATGTTCGAAATCCGGATAATCAAGATATAAGATGACACAGTTATAATCGCTCAGCTGCATCCTTTCTCCCCCTCCTCCACCTTCTTCGGACCATTCAAACATGTCCAGTACGATGCCACCTGTCGTCCTGAAAAATGGATCCCACTGGTTTGAAAAGTTGGGAACATCTGTAGACACGTCCAAGAAGAGACGAGTGGAGAAAGCAGAATCCATTACCGGCAAGTTGCACCTGTATCGTTTCATCCCATATGGCGACGTTCTCATGCAGCGATATGGCGTGGTGATCAAACAGCTAATCGGAACTTGTGCATCAGCAGGAATCACTCTCGATGCGAAGTCACGAAAGGACTCCTCTACGTTATTGTACTAATTTTTTGCGAGATGAAAATAACGAGGGTTATTCTCCGCATTCGTAGGGAAAAGTATCCTGCAGAGGTGTAAGTCCAGCCATTTAATGTCCTTTATACTGTGGAGGAAACTGAAAATTTGAATAGGAAGGTCTTGATTTAGTCGCTCCTCTGTTGATTCCTCCTAAACCAGAAATATTAATGGTAAATTATGGCAGCGTTCGGAGAGGATATGAATGCGAAAGGGATTTAGTGAAGACATACAACGGATGTAGAGTTAATGAAACCCACCTGAGACATTACGACGCAAAATCTAATGTAAACTATTCAAGTGAAGCCTCTCTTATGCGAAAAGTGATCATCATTCAATTCCAATCACTTCCCTCATCCAGCCAACCAGCAAAGCCTAACGACCAAATAAGACTCTCTGGTGCTACTCAGATCTGCTTGGGAGGATGTGTGCAAGTCCCAGCGGCACATTCTTGTTATGTTGATATTTTACTGACTTACTCATCGCTAGTGGAAAACCTGTCAGATTCTAGAATGTGGTTGTAGAGCATAATGCACTAAAATATTAAAGTGCCTCGTGACGTGACGTGGACAGGTATATATACACATCTTTAGGGTGTTGGCTAAACTAATAACCTAGGCACAATGGTAGGCGCTACTTAGCGACTAAATGCAATGAGCAGCCTGCAATTGGCACTTTTAACTTTTGTTGAGAAGAGATGTAGGTGCACAAGTTAAATAAGACGAGTGATTATGGATGTTAGAGGATAGGTGCAGTCCGCTCCGAATATTCGTTTAAAAAGACGTGGTTATTCGCACAGAAACGATTGTGATTGACTGGCGCTTTGTCATTTAAAGGGGTCTTGCAAAGTTTCCTCCTCCAAAACTTTAGTAGTAACATCTAGGGATAAGGATGTCGCATTGTTTTAGAGATCCGGTATGTAAATCACAAAGATAACAACCCGTTGAGCTGGTGTGTTTTTCGTCTCCATGTACTTGATGGCGCTCCTTTGTGCATGCCTTGCGAATTCACTTTTCTCATTCGACGATTTCTTTACCCACTCGCCACGCTCCCTTACCATTAAGTCTGACAATAGGACCAAACTGATGCAATGGATGGAATTCGCTTTCGCTTTCATTTTGTGTGCTAAATCAATCCTTCTCGTACCACTGCCTTCCTGCAAACCCATATGCACTGTCCACAAACGTTACTAAAGTGAGGTCTGTATGTAGGCAGTGGAACAGAGCGCTGTAGAACCTGAGCAAATGGTAGAAAAACCTGACCATGCATTTCAAGTGAATTTCTTTAAAGGCAATTTATTGTGTTGCGTTTAGCATTAAAGCAGCTGCATGTGACGAGTGTAAATTTGCATTTTGCTGTCCAAACATAATTCCATTTAAATACTGTGTTCCATTCTCTGAATGTTCATGTCAGTGTTGTTGCTGCTGCAGCCCTCGAACACCCATCTTAATTTAATATGCTCAATTTCGTGAATGAGTGTTTGCATTGATCCGAATTTGGGGCAACAAGTGTAAAAGCCTCATTTCATGTTCTCATTTCCTGCGCCGGTAGCTAATCGAAGTTAAGGCCTTTCTAAATAGTCATATGGTAACCAAGTCCTTTAGCATTTTCGCATGCAGTCCATATTATTGTGCTTGCCTAGAACTGTGGCAAGTTGAACGCACTTATGCTGCTACCGTAAGCGAATATGTCTTGGACCTGCATTAATTTGTTTTTGGTAGTACTTAGCATGCTTAGCGGTATGCAAGAAACGGTGTTAAAGGCTCCGTGTAATGTCATTGATGCTAGTGGAGTAAATGAGTTATCTACGCTGTTTTTATCAACCTCGATTCGGACGCGTCGTCAAATGACCTGTCCTTCTTGGCCCATTTGGATCAAACTTTGCAAACTGTAGGCTGCATTGCAATAAACACATGAATGGCCTAAAGACGTTGGAGAAAGAGTGGAAGGATTGCGGTTAAATGCACATGACTGTGCCTTTTTTTGGTTTTAAGTGTCAGAGTTTGATGCAAATTTTCCACGTTTGCTCGTCTGCTGCAAGCATTCGTTGCAACAGACAGAATAAGGCAAAAGGGATTCCGATGTTATATTTGGATTGAGTGTCAATGATGTCCTGCATTATGGCCGTTTCTCGCTTTCTCCTTCTTTTGACGGCATCAACCGATTGGCAAGTCCGATGCAGTGACATTCGAATCAGTAGGAGAATCAACTGTGCAAAAATAAGAAGCGGAGCATCACGCACTCGAACATGCCTGTGATGGAACGATCCTTGACACCACTTAATGCATTCGTGTTAAGCTTCGGCGATAAATTATTGCTTGATGTCCCTTATAAACACTCGCGTTGCATTAATACAGTAAGTGCACTCAGGACAAAGTTAGGGATACTAAGACATTGATGCCAGTTTGCATATCAGGGCGTTTGGCTAAGCAGGCATTGCAAGAACCCTTCTCATGGCCAACTATTATTCGTCCCTTCCAATACCCACCTGATCATTGAGTAAGAGATGATGTAACAATGGGAATTGAACTTTGCTAATGTCTGGTACTTTTTGCAGAAAGGATTGTTCGCAACGCTTATATGACTCGATGAGTCCGTTCAATTACGCGCTTGATTTGGCATTAGGGCATCTCCATGTCTATCTACTCACCTTCAGTTTGGATAATTTTGGGCAAGTATTCTGCTGATGTGCCATTGCCTTTACTGAGATCCTTGCTTTCTCCCTCAGCCTTACCCTATTTTGCCGTTTAGCATCTGAAATTCGTCGTCGCACTTTGAGCGATGTTGTTTGGGTGTTAGGACTACTGCGATGGAAGCTTTACTGGAGAGTCAACCTTGATGATGCAACCCAGAGATACCAGGCACGCTGATTAACGAAATCTAATATAGTCCCCAGACATGCAAGCAGAATTTTACAAAGGGTCACAGGCAGCCAATAAATTTATTAAAATCCAGCTTGCGATGTACAAATTACGACCCAGGAACCAAAATATGCTTGTTCTGTCTTGGAAAACACGTGTCTGATTTAATGTTTGCATGGGGTAAACAAAGATTGCCCGTTGTTTGAAGCTAGAGCAATGGCAAATCCATACTGTCTTGTCACCGAAAATAGCCGTAAGGCTAATGAAAAGTGAAGTCTTCCAACAATACGCAATGGATGCTTACCGATCTTATGAAAGCATTGCACTCCCCTTCCGTCTTGGCCAAAACGGTTCGCCGTGAATGTCTGTAAAGCAAGAAACATTAAAACATGAAAAAGAGGCCATGACTAAGTGAGCCCACTAAGCAGACGGATTCGCACAGGCATGGCATAAACGAAGGCGACCTTATAGTGACTCCCACGTCAGGTAGTGCAGACAACGTTCCGTGCAGTAGTGACGCGTTTCGCCACGGATTGCAAGTTGAGCTGTAATGTAATGCATGGCATAAATTGAAGGCATTTGCGCATACGCGCCAAGAGCATTGCAAAAAAAACAAAGTTAGCCTGTTTAGATGAGCTGTGAATCGCAATCGCTAGAGATAGAACAGTTCGGCACTGTGACAAGGCACTTGCCAGAAAATGGAACACACGGATTTACAACTCCATGCAATGGAACATTGCAGCTCGATCTGTAGCAAATGCCGAGACAATTTCCAACGCCACCTTTGGCCTTAATGCTAACTAAGTGTGCATCTTCAAGGATAATAAATGCGTGGCCATTTATTATGACCGAACGACAGTGAAACATTCGGTTACCAAAGTGCATTCTACCTTGACGCGGAAGCGCTGCCGCACAGCCCCGTAAATGGTATGTTGTTGCGGATGGATATGGAGCACTATCCAGCCCATCTCTGACTGCGTCTGTCTACGCGACGGTGTAGTCGTACTGGCACCAAGCCACCCCAATCAAGTGCCTACAAGAACACCAGCAGACTTCTCGTCACAAGGCGATCATTGCGATAGAAGCAATAGTCCACAGAACTCTAGGCGGATTTACTAATTCTAACGACGTGTAATGCATTCACATGACTTAACTACCAAATTCAATGTAATGAATATTAAAATAACTTAGTCACTAGGCTTGCATTTCTCCATGTTCTAGAGCGAAAAATACCGTTACGGATGAAAGTATGGAGCTACGCATTTTAACCACATGCACTGGCTTACTAGTGTTCAGTGTATTAACTATCATGTTGCATTTAAAAATGCTGCTTTAATCCCCATTGAATCTACAGCCACATTGCAGAACGAGTTGTGATTCAGCTTGTAGATCAGCAAAGGAAAAAGGTCGACAGAGTAGCTAGCTTAATTAGGTCCGCGTGGCGTTAACTTAGGCTTGTAACAGTCCAAGCCTAAGTTACTGCGGTGAGATGTTTCCTGTCCTCACAACCTTTAACATCGACCATTAAAAAGAAACAAGATAAAGTCATCAATAGGAAAACGTTTATAGCATTCTCTGGCAAAAAAAAGACCTAAGATGATAAGTTCATTTAAACTGAATTACATCGTGCTTAACTGAATCATGAATTTGCTTTAAGAATTGACTTTGCAATCTAAAGGTTCCATGTTGCTGGCCGGTTTACGAACCTCACGGAAAGAGCCAACAATTTGTACCGAAAAACTACCATCTTTTTATCTTACAATCTTACATGGAATAGCAACTGCCCACAAGTGATGAGTGATTAGACAAAGTTTCGTCATTCATTTTCTGGTTTATTTATTTGGTAGACATTACATTAGTCTACAAACAAAAAACTTATGATGTTAGTTCTTACTCCAGAGACGCACTTTTCATGCTGATTTCTACTTGATTAAACGTGATCTAGGCAGCGAATTTTACCCAATAAATTATATTTAATTAGTTTCCCTCCGGCAAAGAAGGTTTTATGCCGCAAATCAACCTTACTTTTGGATAGGCAACGATTGTGGCAGTCGGGCAAGTCCCAATGCAATCTGTGCTACAATCTCTACGTGCATCGCGGCCATTACGACAGGGATGTCCATCCAACCAAAATACGCATAGTCTCATTAGTTTTGTCTGATCGGTCAACCAGCCTGACGAATGCATTCGAAATATTGACAAGCATCCAACTTTTGTAAAATTTGTCTTCTCAGTAGTAAGTTATATGCAAACATAGATTCCTAACTGCGAACAGTTTCAGGGATCCTTTTAGGATTGTGGCATTGCCGAACTCTATCACTCGTCTCATTTGCCATCACCAGATCAGACCAGGTCTTCTCCACCTAGGCAGGTGGAATGTCGCTACAGACAAGATATTGAGTAAACGCACAACTCTGTCAAGATATTGGCATACCCTTATAAATTTGCATTGAAAATTTCATATGACACGCTCAAACACACTTGCAGTTGAATGTGGTGCCTGCTGACGCAGGACTCGACTTGGTCGACTGTATTTAGCTAATCGACACACAACTCGTCTGGTGTGCATTCTTACATTTCATTGGCTTTTGGGGTGGCACCACCCTGCAGAAAGAGAAAGGTGATTGTTCAATACCTTATTGCCTTGCTAATTTTAAAAGGGCATAGTAGAAAGCAAAAGATTATTCAAAGACCAACACACCAACGCGTTGTGTGTTTCTTTTGGTCTCTGCTTTGCTTGAAATTTATTGCTGAGAGAGGCATCTACTAGTGGACTCGAAATTGTTATAGGTAAGAAATGAAGAAAGAGATCAAGAAAATCAAAGGCAGAAAGAAAGAACTTAAAAGAAGTCACGCACTCGTTAAGTGGGGCAGTACTAGTATCGAAAGGTAATGGTTGTGGAACGGTTGTACACTCATACTACCCACGTAGGCTTTATCGCCTTCATGCACACCCACGCCGTTAGTAGACGTATTAGATTGTCGATCGCACTCACTTCGCGATATACGATGCAAGTCACTCACTTACAAGACATTCCTTGTCCTCCGGGTAATTCCATGGTCACCGGTGTGTGACCTTCGAGCACTGAGGGCCATTTCACTAAAATTGGGTCCCAAATTAATCAAGCTCATCGTTGCCAATCATCTTCTTATGACAAAACGAATGCGCACTGCCACTGCTTAGGAGGCTGATAATGCATGCCCAGTTCCCAAACTTGCCCATGGTTCGGTTCAACCAAACACTTGTGTTCCGAAATCCAGTTTTTTTTGTTGTTGTTAGTGCGTATTTATTCTCAGAGAACGTAGAAAAGACAGCACGGCCTCTCAGACTTTATCGTGCGAACGAATACACCCATGAGGGCTGCTGCTCAGTTGGGAGCATAGCTGCTTAGATGGATGGTTCTGCTAATCAGTCATTTGACATTTTAGCCGACAGGTCATTTAAACCTGACTAGCTGCAGATGAACCAGGCACTGCCAACATGCTTCACATCTTACTGATAACTATACGTGTAGAAAATGATAGCTCTTAACTCGCACTTAAACCACTAATGCGCATGCTCTCGTGATGATGCAGTATTATAATGGCGAGTTGGTGTATGGACTCCAAAGTAATTTCCGAACAGAGCATGCATCACTTACATGAGCAGCTGAGCCAAGTACGCGTTAAAATATTGGGCGCATTAAGCAAAAGCAACTAACGAACCCACTCACACAGGCTTATCGGGTTCCTGCTAATAGTGCGTCACCCTGTTTAGCGTTAAAATACCAGCCTCATGGTAATTAAACCATTAATCAGTTAGTTTTTGGTTCAAATTACTAAAGAGGGCAAAATATAGGGGCCCTAACATCAAAGGTTATAAATTATGCACCACCTTTTTCATCTCACTGACACTCACATGATTTGAGGTTAGCTTTGGCCTAGACTTAAAGTCTGATGACGATTGCGACTGCGGATCATATCTTGTAACACTCACCCACCTCAAGATGATGCTCTCTCAGTTGAACAATATTTAGAGGGCGTAAAGTTACTCACTAGAAAGCGAAATCAGCGAAGTCTAATTATAGAATCTACATTCCTTAGTCTTCAATGGGAACTTGGCGTGCATGTCGACCAATGTGAGGCGGTGAGTAAATTCACAACTCAAATTCGACGTGGAAGGTTAGCAGCCAGGGCTGAGGCAGGAAAAGTGTGTCTCGGTGTCTGCGAGTACACGCCACCGGATGTCACGCGTGTGATGAGGCGGTCCGCAGGAAAACAGACAAAGTCTGGAATATCTAGTTACGAAATCCGGCATCCTTTCTGACCAACTAGTTAAGTCATATAATGCAGGCAAACGGCCTTTATTGCATCAAATTTGCATTTCAGAATTATCGGTTCTTCGAAAACTCTTCTTTCTCAACTAAATTGTTAAATATTGGGAGAAAAGCTACTATTATAGCCTACGAAAACGCCACTACAAAGGCAAGAGTACTGAGCTAATATATTTCTATGGCTTGACAATTTCAAATCACTTTCAATTTGTTCCCAATACACCCACTGCATTAAAAAAGTGTAGTTTCTTTAAAGTATCACTGTATACTGTTTATTATGAAATCATTCAAGCACTTTATCAAATGCCGTCATAGACCGACAATTCATAAGCATGCTTGAGCGTACAATGCTATAGTCCTTCTCCATATGACATGGAGACAGGCCCACTGTACCATCTCCACTAAGTTGATCGTTCAATTGTTTTGCCACCTGTTGCACCAAACGCGACAATCATCAGATAGGTTGGAGAAATGGACAAAGTGAAAACCACCTATGGCCTCGAACATCTTTCGCATGCAGTCCAAGTTCGAATAAAGAGCTAACGCCTGCCACATTGAGCCTGTCACAACAAGAGTTTGCTTCGATGTGAGACCATCAGCCAGGGCATTCAGGCGCCCCCGATCTCGACGTTTAAAATCAGGATAATCAAGATATAAAATGACACAGTCGTTGTCGCACAGCTGCATCCCTTCCCTTCCTTTATTACCTTCTTCAGATTATACATGCATGTCCAGTATGGCGCCGACTGCTGTCCTCAAGAATGAATCCCACTGATTTGAAAAGTTCGGAACATCCGTAGACACGTCCAAGCGGAGACGAGTAGGGGAGGCGGGATGCAGTACCGGCAAGTCGCATCTGTAGCGTCTCATCCGACATGGCGTCAGCCTTGTGCAACGACATGGACTGGTGATCAAACAGCTAAACGTAGCTTGTGCAATGAGAGGAAATTCTCTCAACGTAATACCATCTTGCATGATCAAAACCATGACGGTTTCCCTCCACGTTTGTAGAAAAAAGCAAGCTGCAGAGGTTTCATGTTCTTCGCGCTGTGGTGGATACTAAGAGTTTGAATGGGAAGGACGTGATCTAGTTGCTCATCTGTTGATTCCTCCTAAAACAGGGCACTTCATGTTAAAATTCACCAACTTTTGGAGAGGATCTGGACGTGAAAGGGATTTGATAAAGTCATGCAACAGACGAAGATTTAAGTAAACCTACCTGAAATATTACCAAGCACACCTGATATAAACTATTCGAATGAAGTCTCTTTCATACGACCAGCAATCGTCATTCAGCTCTAATCACTCCTCTCATCTAGCCAATCAGCAGAGCCCAACGACCAACTAAGATTCTCAGGTGTTACTTAGATCTGCTTGGAAGGATGTGCGTAAGTCCTAGCGGCACATTCTTTTAATTTATGATTATACTATGTTGACTTATACACCACTAATGAAAAACCTGTCAGAGTTTAGAATGTGGTTTTCGGGGCATAATGCACTAAAATACTAAAGTGCCTTGTGACGTGACGTGACTTAATCAGGTATACGTGCACATCTACAGGATGCTGGCTAAACTAACACAGATTGTAAAGTGTGTGCCTTTGCTTCGCTTTAGAAAATAGGGGAACTTTACCGTGCCTTGCTGCTCCTAGCTTGGTTCCATCCAAATTGTCAAAGGTCTTGTTTAAATAAATCAACTCGATGCAGGTGGTGTGGTTGTATGTTAAGTTGCATTGAAATCTGATGCTCTGGACATTTGAGGCAGCTGCACGCGTACCGAATTATCACGCAATGTGTGGCACTAGCTTAGTCACTAAGAAGTAATGGTGATAAGGAATGAAGTGGAGAGATGTGACTTTTTTAACTAGTCGCCATTAAGTATCTGCCTGACTACTGCGATCGACATTCACTCCGGCCTGACGACCACTAGCTTAAGGCTGAGCGACAAATACCCAGCTGATGGTATGAAAGAACCGACTGTATGGTAGCGGTTCCAATGTGAGTGGTGAGCAAGGCACAGCTCATCTCATTGTACCACGTACCCATATGCACAACGCAAAGTTTTGTCAGGCACTTGACCACTTCCTGTTTATGAGCAGCCAAGAGGAAAAACAAAAGGGACTTTAATTAAACTAAAGCGATTTCACGCAGCACGAATATACTTTTAAAAGCCTTCATTAAAGAACCAGCATGAACAGTTGAAATGCCGTGTGTTCTGCAGCATAAATTGGCGCATCTGAAAATGCTCGGTAAACCTTACTTTAGTCTTCAATGTGGTCCGTTAATCGAATGCATCGCTGCTATCAACATTTCAAAATGCAGAAGAATAGAGCCACGTAATGCGGCACATTTAAATTTTGATTGAAGATGGGGAATTCAAGAATGAAGAAAATTGCTCTTCTTCTTTGCTACTTTAAATGTTTAAATGTTTACGAAGTCACAATCACATCGCACGATGACTATCCAGCCATATCTTTAGTCCATTTTACCAAATTGTACGCTGTGCATTTGCGCTGCTCTCTGAACACCGCGGTGCCTTGATATACGTTTGCTATTGCAACTGATCTTCTGGCCATTCCTGCAGAGACCATTGCAAAATGCGGCCACAATTATGAGTCAGTGGACATCGGATACTGTGACCACTGGAAATAGGAAGGATTAGCTGCAAGGTGAACAGAGCCCATTGGCATTCACCAGTTATTGGCGCCTAATCATAATCGCAGGCCCGATACCGTCCACCATCGTTATTTGTCAGGTGGGTGATGCTTGTCCAACAAGGCTTGTTACTTAATGCACATTGCGCGCGCCATTAAAGCACGCATAGTTTGCAATGATTAATTGTTTAATTTAAATGTCTATGTATTGTCTAACAAAATTAAAGGCATTAGGGAATTCTCATACATTTAGTGCAAATTGAACTGAAAATTAGACGATTTGACGCTGTGTGTCACTATTATCCTAAACCAATTTGAATGGACGGGACAGGATCGTATGAAAACATGATTAGTAGGACATGAAACGAAAGGATTAAACGAATAAGAAAAGGAGAGCAAATCAAGTGACCGGTGAAGAGAACCCGCTATTGACGTGAGATGCCAACACAGGTTTTTGTGTGACAACGATGTTGAAGCCAGTGAAATTCGGGCCCAGTGGGAGTGATTGGACTCACCACATCTCACTGTCAACACACTGCTTCCTTTTGCTTCGATTAAATGAAGATGCTGCAATCACGAAGTCCAGCTGTTCGCCTTTGCCAAAACACAAGGGTTGCGATGACCGAAGTTCGAGGATGTGTAATTCTTACAATCCATCATACCTCTACGTGACTGGATAGCAAACCATCCCATGCGTAGTCTTTGCCTTATGCACCAATTCTATCATTCGCCATATTACTAACTCTTTCGCGATCGCATTGAAATATTATTTTCGGTTTTAGGTTCCCAAAGAGGCCAGTGTCTCCCTTACACCACTATCCTATGCCCTTTGCTAAGCCTAATCCCAATAGCACTGAAGCAGCCGATACTCGAGACGAAATGTAAAGAAGCTTAGGTAGGTATTTTTTAGTTGGATGCGACCAAAATGAAGCCTGTCAAAATCTCCTTCAGGTGTGCATAGGGTTTAAGATATGCATTAAAACTTTCCAGAGCAACGAGTATATGGATGTGGAAGATCGCCTAGTCATGGGTTATTTAGCCAAAAGACAGAATACGGGGTACAGTGGATCTTGTGCTTCGTTGGATGGACCCTTACGAAACTCGTGTAACTTCTTGATGCCAAGTGCGAATAACTGGTTGATGGAGTTAGCTATAACGTCACGGAGCTTCTAGGCTGCAATGTGTGGCGTAAGTCTGTACTTTGTGCATGCGTACGCGCATTTGAAGTCACTTCCTTATAACCTCCAAAATAAAGTTCCACTCCCAATTTTGATTAAACAATGTCACGGCATCCGTTCTGATCTCGCTAAGCCTAAGTATAGGTAGGTAGCTCACTTTTTTTTATTTTACTGCTTATAATTTTGACTAAACGTGCTCATTTGTTCCTCATCATGCTGTCTGCACTAGCTGCGCGATAAACTGCGCATGCCGCGTATGGCAAAAGATCTCGATTGAGTTCGTGACTGCCTTATCCGTGGACGTGGACCAGCGAAAACCGCTCGAGATAATTGTGTTTAAGGGAAATTGGCAATTAAAGGCATGTGCTGCATTTAACGCCAGCAATTACAGTCTTCTCAGCCCACGCACCAAACGATAGCCATTAGGTTTCGCGTGTGCTACGTAAACTTCGCGATGCCCTTCAGATCCGTAATTTGCTCTGTACTTTCGCAAAAGTGCATTGCGGCGCATCTGTAGCCCCTTTGTCCGCTTCCAATCAGCTTAGTTTTTGCCTACCAGTTTTTGTCATCAAATAATCTACCCCTACTACTGTGGATGATTTCCTGAGTTTACACGAGTCAAGATTACTGAAGTTGATGTGTTGAGCTAATAACGCCTTCATTTTTTTGTGAGGCCAAGCCTAATTTCTCCCACACAGGCATTTTTTATTTAGGAATAAAAAAAGCGGTGATCATATGCATCATTACCAAGAACTCAGTAGGAGCTTGCAATAAAATAACGGCAAGTTAAGGTGCAGTAGGATTAAACGTGGAAGTGATTTGAGAACTCAATGGTTGTATTTTTGACATCCAAATATGGTTTATCGGAGAAGTCAGCTGTCCATGGTAGACTATGCGAAAGTGTTTTAAAACTTATCTTCAGCCACCAATTTTTACTCCTACCGGCGTTTTCGGAGTCCTTACACTTCGCTTTGTTGTCTCACTTTACTGAAAAAATGCATCAACGCACTTGGCGTGTGGTTTTGGTGGTACCATAGGTGATTGTATGTTGGCAGAGAGGTGGTCAGTGGTTGAGAGAAGGCATTGAAGCATTCTTACTGCGAACTAGTCAACTCATCGGCCGACATGTGCAAACACCTTCACAGACGCACTCCCACTTATAGTGATGTAAGGAATGCAATGATGCTGAAGCTAACAATGCCGTTTGTTTGCGATGAGTGCGCGTATTAAGGGACTTGATGAGCAGTTGAATGCTAGATAAAGTCAACACTAAGTTAGAATTTGAAGTTTAATTACGAACTGGTGCCAAACGTTAGTACAGCAGTTGAGTAACACCGTAATAACAAATTGGCAGATTTCAGCAACCGGAGGCGTAGCCACCTTATAACCGGCTCCGTTCATCTGAAATCAACCCTGCACCACCCCAACATTGGCTTCTACAACTTTGTCGCATTGCTAAGGCACTCTCGCCTGGCATGCTTACACTTACTTAATCGAAGACGAAGAGGTCAAATTTTCACCCGAATTGGTAACAGTCGTTCCCATGTCTTTGGTATCAACACTGCGATCAAGCAAGTTGTATCCCTGCGACTGTATCTGATTGCGTAACGAAGGCTAGCTTGAAAGACCATTGACAAGAAGGGCAAATTTGCTGGCATGCAAGAGGCCTGAACTGCTTTGATTTCCTCAAACGCTTCAAATTCTTCTGAAAGTGATTTCAATATGCTTAGCTGCTAATGACTGAATTTTCCTGAGGTCTTAAAAACGCTTTCTGTGGCTTGGCGTGGTCTGCGCTTTTTTGCCGGAATGAGGTCAACTCTGAAAATTCTTGAAAAGCATTGTAAATGCTTTCAACATCTTTGCGTCTGCGCTCTACGGATGATTGAACTTTGGATGTCGTTGTAAAGATTTTTCTTCATTTGTAATAAATAATAAAAGCAGATATTTCAGCTCAGGTGTCCTTCAAACATGCTCTCTTTTTCTGTCACCTTTCGGTTGTTTAGTAACATTGGTTCCTTAGTCATTCTAGTTCATTTGCATGTTTTAATCGCTACCCAGAAGGTGTGTATCACTGAAAGAATTGGCTCTGGACCCACTCCCTTTTCCCCTTTTCTAGCCTTCCAATGAAATCAAGATGTGCTGGCGAATAAGGAGCTGAAACCGCTTCTTTAAAGGAAAGAGGGATGTGGTTAGCTCTCAGTCTGTCATCGTCGACTATCGCTTATGTTCATGTATCCCTAATGTTAGATACATGTTGTTGTCTGCACTTGGCCTATTTTGACAAGATGGATACAGCGAGCTTCGGCCCGAAGTAGAAACTGCTGTTTCGTTGTAGAATCCCCAGACACAGAGGCATGCCTCTGGGAAAGCAGGTCACGAAATAGCTGTGTTTAAATTAAGGTCCTGCTCTAGTGTCCCCTCCTCCACTGGTGCCTCTTCGTTGGTTGTGTGCCGCCGTGCTCTAATGACTGATTGTCACTCGTGAATGAAGCTTGGCTAAGTGAGATGGTGGGTAGGTGCCTTCGTCTGCTGCTTGTGCCAACGATTAAAGCAGTCTATTTGTTCTCCAAACAGACTGTACTACCGGTATTCGCTTTGTTTTTCGTTAAGAAGGAAGTGACTGACCAACGTTGACCTACTGCTTGCCTCATTATTGTTGTCCTAGGTAGTCGCTGAGGGAGCGATTGCGTGTTCGCGCACGTGTCTGAATTGATCTTCTACCGCGTGTAGTTCTTGAACGAGGCTATTTTTGCTATTGTGCTTCGTCGATTGTCACAGCGGACGACTTGGGTGCCTTCACCAACCCTCCTTGGTGACCGAGGTAACCCATTTATTCGTTTTTGCAATAAACGATACCAATTGTTGATGTTGCTGCTACCATTCGCCATGTTGTTGGCGAATGCCCTTTCTTCTCCCTCTCCCTCCATGGACTGCGTGTCGATCTGCCTATCGAGCTATCCACCTATACACCAACCGTCTTGCCTACCTCTGGGTCTCTTGATACGTCTATCCAACCCAGAACTACCTCTCTCTTCAACCATACATCCATCATACCACTCCATTTCACCTCATCGGATGCATGAGTTGTGTCCTCGGAATGTATACGCCATCCAGTAGTCTACTGTCCCTACGGCTTCTCGAAAATGCTGCACTCTCGCGAGTCTGAAATGCTTAGACTTTGGATTCCCCAAAATAGACACTCTTTTGCCCTCCATTCTTCCTTTCTTTTTAATCTTACTCTACCTAATTGCCTTCGTGGCAGGTGTACTTAGTGTCCAGCGCTGCCATCGCTATTGCTAAAAGCGCCTCAACAGTCATAGAGTTTGATTTTTTATGCTGCGAAACATTTCAATACTTATTTTTTGTCCTTCTCTTCTTTCCCTTATCTCTTCCAGGTACTCTTCACCTCCACGCCATGTCCTTACGTCGATTAACTTTAAGTGCTGTCATCACTGAGTCGGCGGGTATGTGGATGGGCGGGGGTCCTGTTGAGACATTAAAAACCGTCCCGATCTAAGCATAGGCGGTCTTCGTGTACCACTTAAGCGGGCTTGACTTTAGCAGACTCAGAAAATTAAATACAGAAGTAGCGATAGATTGGTTGAAGAAAAAACTAGTAAGCGAATCTTGAGATCAAGTAGATACACGAGCTTCTTAAGGGTCCGCTCAACGAAGCACAAAGCCCATTGCACCTCGTATCCTGTCTTTGTCTAATTAACCCATGACTAATCGGTCTTCATTTTCCTTACACCCATCGCTGTTCTGGTAGGTTTTATTTCAACCACATCTAGCTTGAAAAGTGCCGACCTAAGATTCTTCACGCTTCGAATCGCGATTCGGCTACTTTTGCGCCGTCAAGATTATGTTCAACAGAAGGGCATGCGATGGTATTGTAAATGAGATACTAGCCTTGTACGTGACTCCCATTGCATGCGTTTTTGAAAATTTGAAAGTGAAAACGAAATTTTCATGCATTCATACAAGAGTTAGTAGTGTGGCGAAGGATATAAATGATATTTAAGGCAGACTACACCTGGCATATTGCTGTCCAATCAGGTAGACTTGATTGTGTGTAGAGATTACACAACCCCGAATTTCAGTCAAAGCAAACCTTGTTTTGACAAGCGCGAACAGGTGGACGTTGTGATTGCACATCTTTATCTGGACGAAACAAAAGGAAACAGTGTGTTGACAGTGGGATGTGATGAGTCGAATTACTCTCACGGGGCTTGTTGTCACACGGATCACCTATGCTGCCATCTCATGCCAATAGCGGGTTCTCTTCATTAGTTGCTTCATTTTCTCTCCTTCTCTTATTCGTTGTACCCTTTCTTTTCAAATTCCATCAATCAAATTTTCGTGTAATCCAGTCCCATTAACTCAACCAGATTAAAGCAGGTAACAGGTTGGCGTCAAATCGTCCAATTTTCAGTTAAAATTAGCATCAAAAGATGTGGGAATTTCTTGATGCCATAGATTTGGTTAGACTACATGGATTTTAAGGTTATAAATTAGAATATGACAGAATGCGCATGCTTAAGTAGCACGCACAAAGTGCGTTAAATAATGGGCCCTGTTTGACAAGCATCGTCTGCCTGGCAAATAACAATGGCGGATGGTTTTGGGGTTGCAGCTATAATCAAGCGCAGACGACTGGTGAATGCTGGCGAGTTCTGTTTACTTAAAGCCAACACTTCCTAAGTCAACTGGTCACAGCATTCGATATCCATTGACTCATAATTGCGACCGCATTTTACATTAGTATTTGCACAAGTGATCTAAAGACCCTTCGCAATAGCAAAGGGCATAAGGTGCGAAATGACAATACGGACTAGGGCTATGGCCAGATAGTCACAGTGCAAAGCGCATGTGAGTTTCTGCACACTTAAGGAGGTAAAGAAAAAGAAGCGATTCTTTTCTTTCGTGAATTTGTTAGCTTCCACTAAAATTTGAATGTGTCGCATCATGTAACCCTATTTTCCTGTATTTAAAAGTGTCGATATCAGCGATGCCTCAGAATAACGGATCACATTGAAGGCTAAAGTAAGGGTTATCGAGCATTGTCGGATACGATACATGCCATTCCAACTGTTCATGCTAGTTTATTAGTGGAGACTTTTAGGAGTATATTCTTGCTGTGTAAAATCGTTTTAACTTAAGCAAAGTCTCTTTTGATTTTCCACTTGACTACTCACAAAGAGAAAGCAGAGGACTCAAAAGAAAGGCTACTTCTCATATTGCATGGTCAACTATTGCGTGATGAACCCTTGCATCATGCCTATGAGTGCGTGGAACCAGAAGATGAGCTGTGCCTTGCCCACCACTCACATCGAAGCCGCTACCACACAGTCGGTTCCTTCCTACCACCAGCAGAGTATCTGTCGCCCAGCCTCAATTCAACGGTCGGCAGGTCGGAGTGAATGATGATCGCAGTAGTCAGGCAGATACTTAGTAACAACTAATTAGAAGAGACACACGTCCCTACTTCATTCCTAATCACCATTACATCGTAGTGTCTAAGCCAGAGCTAGGTATTACGTGACACGCCGGCACTGACGTTTGCTTCGCTATCTCTAAAGATGCCTTCCAGTGTCACCTTGAGCAATCTTTATTGACAGCTTGATGCAATTTTGCGTAGAAGTGCGATTTCACTGAGGGTAATGACAGTGTTCCTGCCACAGTATGTTTCTACTAAGTACGCGTGCAGCTGCTCAAAATGTCTGTAACGAGTTGTTTAATTTAAAATGATTTTTGCTAATTAGGATCGAATCGGGCTAGTAACAGTAAGGTGAGGTAATGCTAACCAATTTTCTAAAGCAAAGCGAGGGCACACACTTTGTGATTGGTGTTAGTTTAGCCAACATCCTAAAGATGTGCATGCACACCTGTTCACGTCACGTCATGTCACGTCACAAGACATTTTAATGTTCTCGTGCATTAGGCCCAAAAAAGCACATTCTAAAATCTGACAGGTTTTCCATTGCTGATGAATACGTCAGCATAATATCATCATAAATTACAGGAATGTGCCACTAGGACTTGCACACCTCCTTCCTAGCAGATCTGAGTAGCATCTGAGAATCGCAGTTGGTCGTTGGGCTTTGCTGATTGGCTGGATTGGAAAAGTGATTAGGGCTAAATGATGATCACTTGTCTCATAAAAGAAGCTTCATTTGGGGAGTCCTTATCAGATTTTGCGTGGCAATGTCTCAGGTCGGTTTGATTAACTTTGCGTTCATTGAATGACCTTATTAAATCCCTTACACATTCAGATTCTCTCCGACATTTTTCCAAGATTTACCATTAAGAGTTCCGTTTAGGAGGAGCCAACAGAGGAGCGATTAAATGAAGGCCTCCCCATCCAAGCTCCTAGTGTCTACCACAGTGCAATAAGCATGAAATGGCTAGACGTTCACCTCTGCAGGATGCTTTTCTTAGCAAACGCGGACAAGTGCACTTATTATTTTGATTGTGCAAGAGAGTATTACAATAAGGAAGAGGAGCGCTTTCGTGGCCTCGTGTTCAGAGTGTTTCCTGCTGATTCACAGGCTCCGATTAATTGTTTGATCACCACGCCATGTCGTTGCACAAGACTGTCGCCATGTCGGATGAGACGCTACAAATACGGCTTGCCGGTGCTGAAATCTGCTTCCTCCACTCAACTCTGCTTGGACGTGTCTACGGATGTTCCCAACTTTGCAAACCAGTGGAATCCATTCTTGGGGTCAGCAGGTGGCACCGTACTGGACATGCGTGAATGGTCCGAGGAGAGTGAAGAAGGAAGAGAAAGGATGCAGCTGAGCGATTATGACTGCGTCATCTTATATCTTGATTGTCCTGATTTTAAACATCGGGATTGTGGGCACCTGAATGCCGTAGCCGATGCCCTCACGTCAAAGCAAACGCTTGTTGTGACAGGTTCGATGTGGCAAACCTCAGATCTCCATCCAAACTTGGACTGCATGCAGAAGATATTCGAGGCCTTAGATGGTTTTCGCTTTCTCCCTTTTTTGAATTTACCTGGTAGTTGTCGCATTTGGTGCAACAGGTGGCAAAACAATTGGACGATCAATTTGGTAGAGATGGTACAGTGGGCCTGTCTCCATGTCATATGGAGGAGAAGTAGAGATTTACTCGGTTTAGCATGCCTGTGATTAGCCAGTCCATGACGGCATTTGATAAAGTGCTTACAAGCTTTCAAGATAAATGTTATGCAATGATGCTTGAAAAGACCTGTGCTTTTTATGAATGCGTTGGTTGGGTTCGGAACAAAATAAAAGTGATTTGGAACTGTGAAACCATGTGTAGTTTATTGGCTTAGTGCTATTAGCTTTGTGAAGGCGCATTTGTAGGCTATAATGATAGCTTTAACCCTCAACACTTAGCAATCGCGTGTGAGAATAGGAATTCCCTACAAGCTAATTTTGAAATGCAACTTTGATGCAACAAAGGCTGATCGCTTACAACATGTAACTTAACTAGTCGGTCAGAAGTGATGCTTGTTTGTGAGACTAGATATTCCTGACTTCCTCTGCCTTCCTGAGGGCCGCATAATCACACGCGTTGCACTTGGTGGCGTGCACTCGCAGACACTGAGACGTATTTTTCCTGCTTCAAGCTTTGCTGCTAGCCTTCAAACACCGATTTTGAATTGTGAATTTCCTCACTACTTTACAACGGCCGGTGAACACGCTGAGTGCACGTTGAAGACTAGGAAAATGTGGATTCTCATGTTAGACAACGTTAGTTTTGCTTCCTAATGACCAAATTTGCACGTTCTAAACGTTGTTCAAATGTGTGGGCAGGAACATGAGACCAGCAAGCGTTACAAGTTATGATCAGATATCAACTCTGGACCAAAGCTGGACTCAAATCGTGTTAGCGACATTAAGCTGCGAAATGCAGCGCATGAACCAATGAGCCTTTGATAATAACATCCCTAATTTTTGAACTCTTCTGGGTACTCTGTGTCAAAAATCGACCGATTGGCGAAATATGGCCTAATCGTGTCAGCCGCTTGTGCTTTGCACCTTCCTCTGAAATCACTGAGGACATGAGTGAGACGGGTTCGATTGACACGAGATTGATCTTTCAAATACTAAACAGAGCATTGCATTTTTATCTTTAATTTGATAAGCCTGTAAAAGTGAGTTCGCCGGTTGTTCATTTGCGTGAAACGTCCAATATTTTACATACACGTGGCTCAACTGCCTGTGCAAGTGTTGTATGCTCAAACCGCTTTTCTAGGCCTTTGAGGACACATGTGCAACACCAACAACACCAAGAATTAAGCCTGCGCAACACAATTGTTCGGTTGAACTGAACCGGGATCAAGTTTGGAAACTAGACAAGCATTGTCAGCCTCTCAGATAGTGGCGGTGTGAGTTCGATTTTCCACAAGAACGGCGAGTTGCAACCCTAAGCAGTGCTGTGGGGCACTATTTTTTGGCGAAATGGGTCCCACCTTCTGGGTGTGATATATCGGTGACCACAGAATTATTCGGAGGTGAGGGAATATCTTGTAATTGAGCGGTTGTATTGCAATCGTAATGTGAGTGCTTTTAGCAATGTAATTCGGCTGATAACATCGATATTGTGCATGCAGTCAATGAAGACCACGTGTGTTTGCGTGATTGCACCACCTTTTCACAACTATCACCTTTAACACCAATACTGCCTCGCGTCGCAAGCGCGTGACACAACTTTCGACAAATGCGTTAAATTGGACTTTACTGAATTCATTCGTTCTTTGCAGATGGTGCAAATACCATTAGTGTTTGCTAATTCTGCAATCAGTTTTTCATTCAGGCAGCCTTGCTCCCTTGACGTTGGCGTCAGCTGTAAGTCAAAAAGCGCAGATGTCATCGTCCTTTTCTGCCAGTCGATAAGTCGGCGATGGGTCCGTCATTCGAACTGGGAAGAAAGCAGGCGTGTGAGCCATTCCTGTGCAAGCTTTTCTCATATCCTCACTTGCGGGCCCTCCTCAATGCTCTTCCCGTAATAAGGTGGAAATAAACTTTGGTCCTAGAATTGTTTGCGCATTACTTTCAAATTAGTTGCTGACTTCCAAAGTCATTCTCATTAAGGCCAGTCTTTCCACAGAACCAGGTTGCGGGGTCGGATCTGCTTCCTTTACGTGCTCTAAGTGCACAGCGTAGTTTTTCGATTCCAGTCGAAGAAGCGACAGCTCTAGCCTAATTTTTATGTGCCGTTCCTAACATCGATGAGACGATTACTGACCCAGAGCACCAGTCGTTGCGTAAGAGACTAGAGAGAGTCAACATACTTTCCATCGTGCGTATTCAGTTGCTACAACTGGACTAGGGTTCGAGTCCTAAAACGGCTCTTCGTCATCGGCACTCTAAATCAGTTTTGGACGTCATGTGGCTTGATAAATTATGTGATTAATAGGCGCATGTGCTGGTCATTGGGTCAACGACCGGATGGTGGAGTGGCATAGATGCGTTGGCTACGAGATGCTAGTGTGTTGCCCATTGGCCATGTGGTGCATCTTAAAATGCAGAGAAAGGAGGTGTGCCTGAGAGAGAGGAGGCAAATGTGATGGATGCCAGAGAGACGGACAGTGGTCGAGAAAATGGTCTGAGACATTGTCATTGCACGCTAGCTAACTCAACGCCTGATGTGCGTGGGCACCTTCACAGATTCGCATCTAGTTCTACTAGTGTGAACAATGCAGTGCCGTGGAGGCTTACAATGCTATTTATTTACAGTGTATGTGTGTATGCGGGATTCGAGAGGTCTTGGATTGCTAATAGTAGTCATTTTTGGGTTAAAAGTTGAAACTCACTTGCACAAGTGTTGTCGCGAATTGATGTAAGATTCTGGGCATGCCGCAGTAGGGGATGGGCAAAAATAAGTGACAGAGGGCATAGCCAGCCAGGGTCTGGCTTCACTCGATCACCATCAACCCTGCACCACTTCAACACTGACTAATACAACCAATTTGCATCAGTGAGGCACACTGGCAAGGCGCGCTCAGACTTACCAAACCAATGACAAAGAAGCCGAGCATTCACCCCAATCGGTGGCAGTCGGTCCCATGTCTTGAGCATCAACACCGCCTACAAGCATCTCATCTCTCTGTCGCCGAGTCTGTTTGCCTAATGGCGGGTAGTTTAAAAACCCATTGACAAGAAGGACAAATATACTAGCATGCTGGAGGTCTGAAATGCCTTAGTTTATCTTAAAAAAGAATAATATTTTTAAAGTGGTCTAGAGTGCTTGGTTGCTAATATGATAAATCAAACTGAAGTCTTAATAGGCTTTAAACGTTTATAGGATCTGCATAACTTCTTTGACAAATAAAGTATTGCTATGGATTTGGAAAAAGGGAATTTCAAATCCCTGCATTGTTGTATTGAAGGCACCTGGACAAGGTTTTCCATATGTAACCAGAGAATGTGAATCGTTAAATGGCAGTGAGAACAGTTTGCAGAAGAATGGACTGAGAAATCTCCATTACGTCGCAGATAAATCCGTGGCTGATGTGCGCATGCGGCTCTTTAGGCTCACTTCTACTTGCCCTGTTGTTAGCGACTTAGCGTTGTAACGACTAACATTGTATTGTTGATTTTTGCCCATGTATCATGTAACATTCACTTAAGCATCTTCTACTGCTATAAAGTGGATACTTTTCGGCATGCACTCCTCATATTTAGTGCTTTTGAAGGCGCCAAATGCTTTTGCTATTGCAAATTCTCCGCTCCTTTAGTGCGCTGACCATGCGAATAAAAGACGGAGAATGGAGGTATGGATGGGATGCTGCATGGATGTGGGTTATGAAATGAAGTATGGCAAGACGACGAAGTCGAACGACGTAGTTCATGTAGTGAACAATCATTGCGTTGTATGGAATTGGGTCCGCTCTTGCATGCGCCCTACTACATCCGATTTGCCTTCTTTTGTCGTTTATGACCGATGGCCATCAATCACCACATCCGTTGCGTCTTGCCTAAAGACGGCCTCAGTCTGTGGATGCTCAATCTGTTGTGTGAAACAAATTGCCTGCTTCACGGTCAATGTTTATATGTTCAGACATGACCTTACCAGGTCATCTTCACCCTATCTAATGTGGCATTTGAATCAGTGTGCGATCTAATAAATGGAAGGATACGCGAGTACCCCAATTTGGAGTGAGTAGAATAGGTTGACCTTGTGGATGAGGTTTGGGGTTGCGAGTAAGTGCTAAACACCAAGTGAATTGACATTAGCCAAACGGTAAAATGCAGCGTCAGAATAAAATATGACAATGACGAAGAGGACAGTAGCAGTGATAATGAAGCCATTGCTCACTCCGACATTGGTGGGCAGTAAGTAAGAGTGTTGGGATCTTTAGCATCACTGCCATCATGCTTACTAAATAAAGCAAATGGATAGTACCATTCATCACAGCCAACCAGTTTACTTAACTGTTGATATCTTGCGATTTGGCTGCTTTAAGCATGCGTTTGGCATAGCAAAGTGCAGTCTTTAGACCTTCCCAATGGTCACTGCTTTTGCCTTCTTTCCAAGCATAAAGTGTCTGGCATGCTTAGACAGTCAATAAATGTAACGGAAAAAGTATTTGCCATCCCCCTAAATGCACCAAAATCAAGTCTCTTTATGGTTATTAATCTTATAGAAATTTGCTGGTGGAACTAGCTGCAACCAAAATTTACACTGTTTTTCACCCACAATGCACCTTTGCGGTTAAGAGAAATTCTCAATCTAATGACTTCACTTCTTAATGGGCAAATTTTATGGTGGATTTAGTAAAACAATTGCAACACGCCTTTGTTCAAAAGAATAATCCTAAATCCAGACAAGATTCTACTATTCATGTGCTCACTTTCACAAAATTTTCCACTTCACTCATCTAGTCAGACTGATTTATCAACACACCTTCACCTCGGCAAACTTTGTAGTCGCTTGCAATCAGCGGTCCTTATCAGTCCATATTCTGGTGCCGGCCCATAAAACATCCATTAATTTAATCTCTCATCTCTTACTACTCGTCTTTTGTCAATAGCAAGCACTATGAGCCTTGGAGGTTCGTGAGTGAGGAGGGTATGCGATGGGGTAAAAATGTAACCGCAAGTGCGGATCCGATTCCGCTCACGATTTACGCAGTTTACTTGCCATTCAACAAGTGCGGACGTACTCGCTTCCACCACAACGCGGGGTGGTACGTGGCAAGTGTATGGTGCATCACCATCAAGGTCTCCAGAGTGCAGCGATTTTTGGTCGAAAATCGAAACGGTCTCAAGCATAAATAGCGTAAACAGATGATGCGGACGGAAGGCGCGTGCATTAGCCATGGATTTGGTGACCCACTGCTGGAGTGGCATCGATGCTTTACACCAAGACACATCAACTCTTAACGCCTAATGATTAAGATGTTGCCGATGCTGCTGTGTTGATATAGAGCAGGCTTGCGATTCACCTGTAAGGTATAGTGATAGCGAGTAGCAATATTAGAGCAGCTAGGGCTACGAAATACAAGGCAATGGGGAGTCTAGATAGCAGGTTTAAACCTGCGATTCCGACATCTCTGAGTGCGATGGCGCGCATTGGCCACCTTGACGCCTTTCCCCTTAGGAACGTCAGGAGTAATCACACACGCAATCGTCATGATTATGGTGGTAAACGAATGTGTGTCACAGAGTGCACAATGTCGAAAATGAAAAGTAGAACACCGTCGCGAGCAGGATTTGGACCTGCGTGGGGAATCCATACTCAATTTCTAGTCCTTCGCTCTTGAGTATTATACACGACTAGACACAAGCAGTGAGAGCCAAATTAACGATGTTACGTGAGCCTTGGCATGACGGAGGAGAAATGCGTCAATTAAGGTATATCTAACATCAAGGCCGTATACTTCAAGTAACTAATTACAAACCCCGTAAAAATAGTCAATGGGTTTGGAGACACTATCTACAAAAGTAATTTTACTCAGGAAAGATAAAATGAGGAATCACGTCTTAAATGCGCCTCCAATCCTAAGACCACTGATGCGAACTTTCAAGGGAAAAAGCAAGAACATGCGGTTCCCATCATTAAATGGGTTTTATAACATGTTTGATCAAGCACAACCATCTGGGTTCGGTGCCATGCTGTCAATGCTGTAGCATTGTTTTCCTCGGGACGTTTGACTGATAGCTGAAGGCTGAAGATGGAATTTAAATGCACCGTATTAACGAAGCAAACGCAGCTGGTCTCACGAGGCGTCAGCGCGGTTCCTACTGGACTAGTACAGAATGCGGTCACAAGTAATGATAGCCCACTGGTTAATGATGGTGGATACGCATTCGCCGCAGATTGACAAATACTGAGGCTGGTTGAATGTAGGTCCATGTGTTAGTAGAGCAAGCATGACATGCTTATAAAAGCTCACTCTTACTCTGTTTCCTACTTTGCTTTGCATTAAAAATTTAAAAATCTTCTTATCGGACCATCACCAAAGCGCTGCAAGTGCTGTGTGTCAACATTTCTTGCGCTCTCGTCGTCCTACGATTAAGGGCCGTTATGCTATGATCTTGCAATAATTACTACACTTCTTCAAAATTGGCCTATTAGTATTTGCTTCCTGTAAGGTACAATGTCTCAGTGGTGATAAGATAGTAGCCACCTTTCAAGTCATACCAACTCGGTTCGCGATGAAGAACTATTGCTTCGGACGCAGTGATCGCCTTGTGGCGAGCAGTCTGCCGGTGCCCTTGCAGGCACTTGATTCGGGTGGCTCAATGCCAGTACGACTACACTGTCGCGTAGACAGACGCAGTCAGAGATAAGCTGGATATTGCTTCTTATCCCCCCGTAACAACATGCCAATTACAGGGCTGTGCGGCAGTGCTTTCTCGTCAAGGTAGAATGCATTTTGGTAACCGAATATTTCACTGTGGTTCGGTCATAGTAAATGGTCACGCATTCCATTCGTGCCATTATCCTTGAAGATGCACACTTAATACACATCAAGGCCAAAGATTGTGTTGATAATTGTCTCGGCATTTGCTACAAATCGAGCTGAAATGTGTTATTGCATGGAGTTGTAAATCCGTGTGTTCCAGTTTCTAGCAAGTGCCTTGCCACAGTGCCGAACTGTTCTATCTCCAGTGATTGTGATTCACAGCTTATCTAAACAGGCTAACTTCGTTTGTTTCGCCACTCTGCAATGCTCTTGGCGCGTATGCGCAAATGGCCTCAATTTATGCCATGCATCATGTTGCAGCTCAACTTGCGATCCGTACGAAACGCGTCACTACTGTACGGAATGTTGTCTGCAATACCTGACGTGAGTGTCACTATAAGATCACCTTTGTTTATACCATGCCTATGCGGATTCGTCTGCTTAGTGGGCTAACTTAGTCATAGCTACTTTCGCATGTTTTAATGTTTCTTGCTTTACAGATATTCACGACGAACTCTTTAGGCCAAGGCGGAAGAGGAGTGCAATGCTTGCATAAGATCGGTAAACATCCATTGCGTTTTGTTGGAAGCCTTCACATTTCATTAGCCTCACGGATATTTTCGATAGCAAGACAGTATGGGTTTGGCATTGCTGTAGCTTCAAACAATGAGCAATCTTCGTTTACTCCATGCGAACATTTATTTAGACACGTGTTTTTCCAAGACAGACAAGTACATGTTTGGTTCTTGGGTTGTAATTTGTACATCGCAAGTATGAGACCTTACCGAAGCTAAATTCTCACTGTTACATCATTTCTTACTCAATGATTAGGCAAATATTGGTTAGAACGAATAATAGTTGACCATGAGAAGTCTTCATATCCCTAACTTTGCCCTGAGTGCACTTGCTGTATCAATGCAACGCGAGTATTTATAAAAGACACCAAGCAACAATTTATCGCTGAATCTTAACACGACTACATCAAGTGGCATTAAGGATCTTTTTACCATAGGCGTGTTAAGTGCGTGATGCCCCACTTCTTAGCTTCACACAGTTGATTTTCGCACTGATTTTGAAACTCGCTGCATCAGACTAGCCAATCGGTGGATGCCGTCAAAAGAAGTAAGAAGTGGAAAAAGTTTGTAATGTAGGGCATTATTGACGCGCGATCCAAATATAACATCGGAACCCCTTTATGCATCATTCTGCCCGTTGCAACAAATGTTTGCAGCAACTTCTTAAATTCTACCAGTACGAGCGACTATGGAAAATTTTGCATTGAATCCCGGCATTTAAAACCGAAATAGGCATAGCCGTGTGCATTTAACCGTAATCTTTCTGCTTTTTCTCCAAAGTCTTTGTGTTCATTGCAATGCAGCCTGACGCTTGCAAAGTTTGACCCAACTGGACCAAAAAGGACTGGTCATTTGACAGCGCGGCCAAATCGAGTTTGGTAGAAACAGCTTAGATAACTCGTTTACTCCACTAGCATCAATGACATTGCACGGAGCCTTTAATACCAGTTCTTGCATAACACGAAACATGTTAAGTGCCATGGAAAATAAAACAATGCAGGTCCAACTCAGGGCTGACTTATGGTAGCTGCATCTTTATGTTCAACTTTTCGCGGTTCTTGACAAGCACATTGATGTGGACTGCACGCAAAAGTGTTAAAGGATTTGATTATCATGCAATCATTCAGAAAGGCCTCAACTTTAATTAGCTACCCGTGTGCTTGTTGCCCCAAATGTGGACTAATGTAAACACTCATTCACGTACTTAAGCATGTTAAATTAAGATGGATGTTTGAGGTTTGCAACGTCAAAAGACTGACATGAGCACTCAGAGAATGGAACACAGTATGTAAATAGAATTATGTTTGAACAGCAAAATGCAATTTTACACTCGTCACATGCAGCTGATTTGATGCTAAACGGAACACAGCGGATCATCTTTTAAGAAGTTCACTTGAAGTGTATGGTCAGGTTTTTCGAGCGTTTGATCAGGTTTCGAAGCGCTCTGTTCCACTGCCTACATCCCGGCCTCACTTTAGTGACGTTTGTGAACAGTGCATATGGGTTTGCAGGAAGGCAGTGGTACAAGAATGATTGATTTAGCACACAAAATGGTCATGCTGTTTCTGCGCAGATTCCATCAATGCGCATCTATTGGCGAAAGCAAATTCTATTCGTTGCACCAGTTTGGTCTTATTGTCAGACTTAATGATAAGGGAACGTGGCGAGTGGGTAGAGAAATCGTTAAATGCGGGAAGCACATGAAGACGAAAAACGTATCACCCCAAGAGATTTCTGTTAAACTCCAAAATCTACACATTGGGTCCCCAAAACAATGAGGCATCCCTATTCTTAGATTCTATTGCTAAAATTTTAAAATAGAGAACTTTACAAGAT
Organism: Taenia hydatigena; assembly: GCA_036345935.2. NCBI lineage: Eukaryota > Metazoa > Platyhelminthes > Cestoda > Cyclophyllidea > Taeniidae > Taenia > Taenia hydatigena. The sequence continues at coordinate 33,604 of JADWOT020000180.1, forward strand.
CTAACTGGATGATTTAAATGGCGACCAATCGTAGCCATCTTTGTGTGCGAATAAACCCATCGTTTTTAACAAAACTTTGGAGTGGACTGCACCTATCCTCCGAGATCTATATTACTCGACTTCTTTAATCTATGCACCTACACATCAATTCAATGAAAGCTAAAAGTGCCAATTTCAGGTTGCTCATTGCATGTGGTCGTTGAGGAGCGTTTGCCATTGTGCCTAGGGAGCATGACGTCTCACGAGATCTCATGACAGAACAATGGGTGTTTTGTTGCATGGCATTTGATTCAATGCATGTGCCCCTTAATTAGCGTCAGTGTTATAAATTAAAACAGCAATAACGAAAAGCGAGTGGTTTGACGCATGCAAGCCAAACGCAACATGATTTTCAGGCCACGGTACTTGCCCTACTGGTTTCATTTGACTGCATCATGGCTTATGTGTCATTTTACTGGCAATGGCACCATCAGATGTATTTGATGAGGTACAAGTTGTCCTGCCACACTCGCAAGTTCCATATGGATGCCATCAACGTGGTCATTGCCTCGATGACGATTGAGAACGTAGGTCGCAACATTGCTGTGTGAAGCACCTTATCATGCAAAACACCCTTTCTCTCACACATTCTACATTTTGAATAACAGTCGCTTTTCATGCAGCCATTGCATGGTTTCTATGAGCATTTGGCTCTTCAAAAAGTTCCAACGTGGGCAGCTTCCATTGTCAGGAAGCTGATGGTGGCGATCGAATCAAGCACTTTACATAGTGGTATCGGTGGTGAAAATAGGCTAGAAAAATACGATCTGTACGTGTCCCTTACAAATTTTCTATCATGACTAGTCACTTTATTAATGAGAAATTTAGAACCGTTTCGACCGCTCAACCACAATGCTAACGAAGCCTTTGAAAATTAGAAAGCACGTTTAGAACTAAACAAATTTTAGGCTGATTTGCTTGCAGTAGGTAAAATAGTTTATATCTTGCATAGTAACGTGAGAAGATTCTCACGAGCACTGGGATCCTGGACGCGAGCAGGGCTGTAGTGGCTAGAGCTGTATGGATAGATCCGTCAATTGCTGTGGTTGCGGGTGTTAAAGTGTAACTTCTAGATCTGGTCAGTACACAGTTATAAGTGGTTCCACCTTCGGCCCCACCCATCAGTGACTTTGAATTCATTTAATCGGATAACATGATGCTTACCAGACCCGACTACGTTGAGCAAAGAAGAAGAGTGTGCGAGCTCGTAAGTGACTAACAGCCGGTCAGAGGAGATAGCCCACTTGTGGGCCTAAGCAACTCGGTGATCTGAGTGGCGCCTTATTGCAGCAACTGATTGTTCTTGCCTTTGGTTAGGACATCGGTGATTGTACCAATCTAGGAGAGGTGAGCTATTACCCGCTTAAATCAATTTGAATGAATGGGATCGGGTCAAAATGAAGACCTGAATGTTAGAACCTTAAAGAGAAAGGGTTAAACAAGTTGGAAGAGGAGAGCAAATTGAGAGACTGATTAAGAGAACCCGTTATTTGGCAACGGCGTTGAGGCTTGTGCAATTCGAGTTTAGTTAGAGTGATTAGACTCACCACATCTCACTGTCAACACACCGATTCCTATTGTTTCGTCTGGATGAAGATGGTGCAGTCACGACGTCCACCCGTTCGCCTTTTCAAAACACAAGATCGCAATGAGCAAAACACCGAATTGTGCACACTTTGAACACATGCAAGGCTGCGTGGCTGGATAGCAAACGATTCCATGTGTAGCTTTTGTCTTAGCTATCAATTTTATTGATTGTCCTATTACTAACTCTTGTGTGATTGCATTACAATTTCATTTATAGTTTTAGACTCCTAAAAAGTTTCGTATTCGGAGTTACGTTTGAGGCTGGTTTCCTCCTTACACCACCGTCCCATACCCTTCTGCTGAACATTATCCTGACGGCGCAGAAATGGCTGAATCTCAGAACAAAGCATAGAGTAGCTCAGATCGGCATTTTTCTGGCTATACGCAGTCAAAGCGAAGCCTGTTTGAGCAACCTTTAAGTTTGCCTAAGGTTTGAGATTTGGGAGAAAAACGTTTCGAAGCAACGAGCGGAACAAATAGGTAGATCGCCTAGTCGTGGGTTATTTAGTCAAAAGACAAGATACGAGGTGCAATGAACTTTGCGCTTCGTTGAGCGGACTCTTACGAAGCTCGTGTATCTTCTTAATCTCATGAGCGATCAACTGTTTGAGAGAATTAGTTATAGCGCTACGAGACTTCTAGACCACGATGTGTGGTGTAAGTCTGTTTCCCGCATGCGGATGCGCATTTAATGCCATTTTCTTCCAACGCCTAATTTAAAGTTTCGCGCACGGGTTCGATCATACAAGGGCACAGCATCCATTTTAACCTCGCTGAACTTTAAGGAAAGAACGTAGCTTAGTAGTTTTCACTGCTAGCTATATTTCACTGAACGATTTCATTCGGTACGCCTAACTAGTTGTAGCCTACGATTCGAGCCTCTTTTGAATGTCAGCCTTGAAGGCCTTGTACCAAAAATCAAAGGTCCTTAGGTGGCCCTAAATAATTGACACTAGCCTGTGTTGCTAGCCCCGAAGCGTTCAACAAAGTGTCTGCTCTTCCTTTTTATGCATGGATGAAATGAGACAGCGCATCTCAATTCTGCGTCGGTGTTTGAGATAATGGTGATGAGTGTTAGACCATTAGGACGCCCTGATCTTCTCCGTTGTAACCAACGCAACTTGCATCGTAAAATCCCACTATCGCTTAACTTCTCATCATCGATTGTCTTTCCTTTTGATTTGGGAGCTGCGTTGCATTGTTTACCATTGTTTACCTTTACCACCTGCCTATCCACCTGTACTATTCCCTATGTTTCGTGCACACGGATGTGCGTCCAAAGTCATTCCCTTTTAACCTCCAAATTGAAGTTATGCTCACGCTTTTTTAACCTCGCTAAATTTCAGGATAAGCATGCAGCTTATTTTTTGCTGATTATATTTTTGACTAAACGAGTCCATTTGTTACGCATCGTGGCATCTATACTAGCTGCAGGGTATTCTATCCATGCCGTGTGTGTTAGAAGATCCCCTTTGAGTAGGTGATTGTCTTATGCGTGGATGTAGACGGGCGAAAACCGCTCAGCTGAATTATTCTTTAAGAACAATATCTGAAAGGAAGCCTCGTAATTAAAGGCAACTGCACTATCCCAAAGCCAACAGCCATAGTCTTCTCAGCCCGTGCGCCCCGCTGGGATCTCTGGGCATTGGGTGTGCTGCGCATGTGACGGACCGCACCTCAACATTGCGATGCCCTTCAGTATCCGCAATTCATTCAGTACTTTTGTGGCAATGCCTTGTGGCGCATCTGCAGTCTTCCTCTCTTCTTGCAATCACGTTAGATTTTGCTTACTAGCTTTTGTCTTAAATCAATCTGCCACTACTTCTGCGGATAAATTCCTGAGCATACCGAAGTTGATGCGTCGAGCCTATAAATCCTCTTTGTTTGATGATAATTGGCCTGACTTCCTTCATACTGGCATGTCCTGAATAAGAATAAAAAAAGCGATAATTATTTGCATCGTTATCAACAATTCATGAAGTGTTTACACTAAGTATCGGTAAACTAGAGTGTAATAGACCCAAAAGTAGAAGTGGCTTAAGAACTTAACGGCAATATTTTTCACAATCAAATGTGGCTGATTGGAGGGACCAGTCGTCCAAGGTAGACTGAGCGAAAGTGCCTTGCGACTTCTCCTCGGCTATATTTAGTGTCCACTTCTACTGCCATTTTCAAAGTCTTTTAGCCTCTCCTTGATGTTGGACTTTACCGAAATGAGTCCCCGACACACTTCGTGTGTTGTCCTGGTGGCAATGTAGGTAATTAAATCCTGTCGCGAAATAATCACACTAGTGAACAGTGAGTGATAGCGTATCAAGTGATGGAAGGAAATTAGTACAAGCGGACAATCGAGGTAGCTTTCAAATATGCTCGACAGTCACTTCGTAAACAAAGATGACAGACTTCAATCGATTTGGAGGAAATGGGGTTGTCTAAGTGTTTAAAAAGCTGGTAAATTAATCCAGCGTTTCCTGTCACTTAGGAAATTTGACAGGAAGTTGAGAACGAACAGGAAGGATGACCAACACAGTAGCCATTGCCTTTTCTCTAAGCTCAAGGTCGCAATTAACAAATTGATGCTGCTGAAAGTGGCATGATAGCCGTAGCATGCCCTAAATATCGACAGTAATTCGTCCTTTTTGAAGTCTTACGGGAATGATGATCGCCTTAAAGGGACTCCCAAAGGGGCAGTCAGCCACGATTTCCATTGATTGAGGAATTGCGCCAAGTCCATGTCCTTGTAACAGACACGATAGAAGCAATCTAAGGCTGCAGATAGTGCGATGTTTGACAAGAAAATGAGTGCGCTGACAGCCCACCCATGCCGAATAAAGCACAGGGGAACTTAAAGGGACTTGCGTGCCGTTGAATGCAGCACTATGTAAAGATCAACATTGAAGCAACGTTGAAGCAAAGTATCCCTTCATCAATGATTTGTTCTGTTGCCTGCTGTGCTGTTCTCATGGCTCTTTCCCGTTCCTTTCCATCCCATTCCATTCTATTTTCTTCCCTTCTCACCTACTGCAATGACCAATCACTTTCCACGCTCACCTCCTTTCACCTTTACTCATCGTTCCACTCAAGTGAACTGGCACTGCAGAAGAGCTCCACTTTACGCCTACGACTGCGACTGCACGCAACTTTGCAGTTGGCGCCATCTTCCTCAAGATCATCATTGGCTGTTGACCGACTGACCAACAAATCAATATTTTAATCAATAAAGCGATCAATGCCCCAACTGCCGCGGCGTAATTGCACATCGTGGAAAATTCAAAGTGCTCTTAGTCATCGCAATCGTGACTTTGCGCCCACTTTCTCCGATCCTCCACTCGCCTTTGTAATCCGCTAACCCCCTCGACTCAGGAGAGGGTCCGTGAAGAGACGTAAGCACTGTCCCCTGAAGCCAGCTCCACTCAGTCCTCTAATCCTAATCGAAAATGAACGTGACAGAAAAGTGAGGCAGCCAGATAAGTAAAGCGTCTTGGCATCACGGATTTGGAAACAAGAAGGACGGTAGGAGGATTACATGCAGACAGCACTCATTCCTCCGTCTGCCATGATTTGAATAAATGAAGCATAAGCAGTAGGACAAAATGCAAGACGTGGTGCTTAAGAGCGCATGTAGTGAAGTGAGAGAGACAATAAAAAAGTGACTTGCTGAAAATGGCTTGGAGTGGGGCATGTGAGAGGAGGAGGAGGCAAGAGGGTTCCCGCTTCACCATCTCGAAGACGTCGCCGGACCTTCTTGCTGCATGTGTACATTGGTCCCTAATATCTGTCAGGCAGAAGAGAAAGACCTCATTGCATGCAGCCTGCAGTTGCGTCAGGCCGATTCAACGTGACAAATGAGGCAAACTTGTGGTTGATTTGAATGGTAGGCCATGAACTGGCTGCCTACCTACCCTCTTCCTTCTAAACCTTTCGCTCTCTTCCACACCAGACTGTCATAATCAGGCATACGTGGCTGCTCAACTCTACTCATATTTGAATTGGTCCAGTATAGTGCGGTCTAGTTAAGCCTAGTTTTGCACAGCATTTGTTTCACTACATCTCCTCCTGTTTCTGCCATTGCTCCTGCTGTCGATTGGGCAATTCGCAATCGCGTGCGAGAGAGACATAAGAAACGAGATGAACAAAGCTGTACAAGGCATAACTGCATGAATGGAATTGGCGACTTACCCTTAAACACTGCTACAGAGCTGACGAAGGTGACTTCCTGATGGCTCTGCCTAATCATGTATCTACGCGAGTTCTTCCTTCGCATTAGAGAAGACAAGGGTGGTGATTGTACCTCTCTGATGGTGGTGGAGTAACGCGCTTGCTTAGCAGAAATAGACAAAGGGATGTGTGGGTGAGGAGAGGAAAAGGAGGAAAGGAAGAGAGAAGAAGGTAGACAAATGTCATTGCTGTAGATCTATCTTCCGCTTCCTACTGCTTCAAAATGCTATTATTCACCCGTTCTTATGGCCACGCTGCTAAATGCAACAGGAAGGACTTGACTTTGTGGTGACAAGATGCACTTTTACCTAATGGCACGCTTTAACCATTTACCTTTCGCTTTCTACCTTGAGGTGTTAATCGCAATGGCAAACCTGCTAGCAAAATTTTGAATTACAGCATGCGAATATAGCAAAAAAGAAAAGGAGTGAGATCGATTTGAAGAAGGAACAGAAGTGGTAGAAAAAGGAGGAACGGATAGTAGCACAACTCACCCCTAATTTCTGCGATTTCTATCTGCTTTGGTTCCTTGACGTCTTTGCGACGGTTGAAGGTGACGAGAGTAAGGAGAGCAGGGCGGCGGCGGCGGAGGCAAAAGTTGGAGGATGAGAAGGTGACTGGAGGCGAGAGGGACGAAGCATGAGAAGGTAGAGACGCTGACGATGAACCGAGTGGTGGAAATGAGGATAAGACGGAGATGCAAAATGAGTGGTAGAAGGCTTTGAAACGCGCACGTAAGCATATCTGTCAGTTGAGTGTGCGATTCACGTCTTCGCATTTGACATGTGCGTGATACATTCTGTGGCACCTGTCGAGTGGTGTCTAACGATGGCGTCTGCTGGTGTCGACCTTACACAACGGTCCTCTTTCTAGGTGGTTTCGTGGTCGCAGACGTCACTTTTCCATGTGCTTTCCTATTTTGCCTCAATAGCCGTTACATCATAGCACACGCAGAGGAGGAGAAGGTAGGGAAGCAGAATCACCTTTTAAGGTTTATTAATCGCTTCGCTAATACTTCTAACGTCGTGACCGAATTCATGGTTGGTGCGCTTGATTGCGCGTTTAGCTAGTTTTACCAGCGGTTGCGACTTATTCATCGTCAAAATAGAGTGTCTTTTCCTTTCCAACTGATGGTAGCACTGAAAACAGGCTGATTTAAGGGCAGAAAACTGTCGAATGGGTGCCACTACAGTAAAAGGTGGGAATCATTTGAAGTCAAATTTGAGTTGGTAGCCCGTGTATACAGTCGTAATCTTGTGTGCCCATTTTGAATATTTTTGCGAGGCTGTCGTTACAGTGGAGGTGTATACTTCTGCTTTCTCTTTTGGAAACATGCGCTTGTCAATGCGTGCGCATTTTCGTGAAACGATTGGACATATTTATACCAAGCAATGTGGCATTGTTTTCACCCTGCAAGGGGACTAAACCATGTCATGACGAGCACACGTTCAGCGGGAGATGATGCATGTGTAGTCGCCGTCTGCATGGTGGCCACTAAATGGATATCGACTACCCCTCCGCCGAAGGAGACCTCGTAATAGGCACGGAAGTGTAGCACTGGGAGGATGAGGACCCTTTTGCTATGGTCGTGCCCTCTATCACTGTCATTCATCGCAATGATTGGAGCAATCCAGTGGCATAAGGCGGCGGCACGAAAGCAGTCACTGCTTCCAAGGCTAAATAAAGCAGCCTGTTCCCAAATGCGACACCTGGGTTGTTTTTTGGATAAAGTGGTAGCTGTACTAGGCATGTCAGTGTTTGTTCTTTGTCCGATTTTGGCTCCCTTCCTGATTATCCTTGGACGTCTATGTCTCATTTCCCATTCATCTGATCGGAACTACTTTGTTGCTGCTTACGGTGTGTATTTCCAGTCAACAGATTATTGTTAACAAAACTAGTGTTTGGATTTAAAGCAATAAAGGCGATAGAAGGGGGTTAATGTTGAGGCTTTTTTTAAGGAAATGAGGCTGTGTGTAGCTTAGACGATACAATTACCATTACTACTGGGTGAGGTCGCTTGACAGCAAGAAGTACACAAAGACCGTAGAGTCATCATCATCATGTGAATAAGGTGGAGGTGGTGAGACGCCGGGGGAGGTTAAGGAGGAAATAAAAGCATAGCAATTAAAAGTGGACGAAGGGAAGGGGATGGGGTAGGAGGCGACCAAAGTGCACCGATCGATTAGGAATATGCTTACATTGGAATGGTTTTAATGTCGCGACAAGACCCTTTTACCCCCTGGCTTAGTGGTCGCAGTACTCAAAGCCAATCGTTATAAGGACCAGGGATGGAGGCAAACTCTACGACTGCTGAGGCGCTTTTAGCAGTAGCAGCGGCAGCGGCGCTCGACACAAAATACACTCACCACGAAAGCAATTCAAGTAAAGTAGGGTAAAAAGAAAGGGAGGGAGAGAAGGAAAAAGAGGTGGCCATTTTAGGGAATCCAAAGTACAAGCATTTCTGACTCTCGAGAATGCAGCACTTTTAAGAAGTCCGCGAAGGCAGTAGATTGGTGGATGGCGTATATATTTCGAGGACACATTATACACCAGCTAAGTAGAGTGAGAAGACAGAAGAAGAAGGGTAGGAAGTGCTGAGTTGGATAGATGGATCAAGAGACTGATAGGTTGGCCGGCCGGTTGGTGTATAGGTGGAAAGCTAGATGAGCTGATTGGCACGCAGTACATAAAGAGAGAAAAAGAGCATTCGGCAACAGCGCAACAAGTGTTATGCAAATGTGGGTCTATCGCTCTCTTTTAAAGGCAGCAACCACGAGTGGCAATATGCATCGCAACATAAATAAATGGGTTGCTTCAGTCTCCGTGAGTGTTAGCAAAGGCGTCCAAAGAGCCCGCAATAGCGACCGACGAAGCACAGTAACACGACTAACCTCGTTTAAGAATCACTCCCTTAATTATTAATAGAAGCACCTCAAACCCGCACGTCTCTACACGCAAGTTTCCTAGAAAAACACAGTGAGGCAAGCGGTAGGTGAGCGTAGGTCAACCACTTCCTCCCTATCCAAAAAAAACAAAGCAACTAACAATCGTCAAAGCAAGCAGCAGATGGAGACACCAAATTAACCATCATCCGCGGGTAACGGGAGGTCAGTGGAGCACAGTAACATGCGCAAACAGCCAGGCAGCGGAAAGACGTTGTCGTGCTGTTGGGTATAGTACATTTTAATCAATTCACGAAAGCGCGAACGCATTGATAAACCCCTCTTCTTGAAAGGGAAGAAATAAGTATGCTCCTCCCCTGTACTGACAGCCTCAAAAATATCATAATATGGATGCACATGATCACAGCTATATCCACGGGCTACCAACTCATCTTTGACTTCAAATGATTCCCACCTACACTGCAATGATATCCAGTCGACAGTTTTCTGGCACATTTATCCATCAAGTAGATTATGAATGTGCGGGGACGTTAATATGATCCGTTTTTAGCGCTATATTGAGTCGGAAAGGAAAAGGCACCCACTTTTGATGATCGTTGGCCCTCAACTGCTGGTGAAACTAGCTACAGGCGCAGTCACGCTCACCAATCACAAATTCGGTTACTGTGTTGGAGGCGTTAGCTGCGCGATTGATAAAAATAAAGAGATGACAAAGAAAAGATACAAAAACTATCAAATAAAATAAAAGCTGCACTCAATCGCAAACAAGAGCGCCATTAAACTGGCTTTGTACACAAAAAACATTAGCACTATCAAACCTTAAAACAGGTGGCATACACTACAATGTAATTGCAGCAAACTTGTAATGTTATTTAAATTGCACCTGCTTTTTATGATTCTCGTAGTGTTAGTTCAACTTTTTCTTAGTAAGTATGTTAAAGCAGCCTACAATAATTGCTGTTCAAGCGAATCCCGTATTAACTATTTAATCATTTACCAGCTGTCCATTGATTCATCTGTCCGACCATCCATTTTGTGCTACCCGCCTGTTGTCAGCTGCCAAGCTTGTTGCGACAGCGAAACAATCAATATTGGGCAACCTTTGTGGCGCCAGCCAACATTTTAAATGATCCAGTAGAGAATGACGTGACCTCAAAAGCATGCTGGATGCTAGAGCACTAATCAATCTTGTAGCGCGATGAGGAAGGTGAGGATTTGGCAGCCAACTAAAGGCTGCACATAATGTCGATAAATTATTTTGATGAATGGCTTGGGGACAGCGAGATTTGTTGCCTGTGCCAAAATGGCTTATTACTAGCCCATTAAAAAGTTTCTATAATTTAATTCTCATTTCTCATCAAACATTTCAAATATCAGACGAGACACGACTAGATCCGTTATATGACTAGGCAGCATTCTAAGTTACCCACTACTTACACAAAATATTTATTTCAGAGGCCCCTAGAGGGGTGCTTTATACACAAATCACATTTAAAGGCCACCTCACTTATCTGCTTTTACCAATTGCTCCCCGTTACTTGATGCATGGTCACCTACTATACACTAGTTTGCTTATTTTGTGCCGACATGTAATTACCTATGGTACCACCATAATCACACAACAAGTGTACAAATGGATTTTCCGGTAAAGTGCGACAACAAAGTGGAGTGCAAGGACTTCTCAAATAACAGTAAGAGTGGAGGCTGAAGTTAGCTTAGAAGAAGTCACAAGGCACTTTCGTTCTGTCTACTTCGCATGACTGGCCCCTCCGACCAATCATATTTGAATGTCAAAAGTGCTATCATTGAGTTCTCAAATCAGTTCCAACTGTGTGTTAACCTACCGTTATTTAGTGTGAGCTCTTCCCGAATCATTGGCAACGATACAAATTATTATCCTTTCATGTTAGTCTTTAGCAAAAAATGCTAATGCAGAGGAATTCAAGCCACTCCTTACCTATTAATTAAAGATTTACAAGCTCAACGCATCAACTTCAGTATGCTTGACTTTTATAAGCTCTGGAAATTATCCACAGAAGTAGCGGTAGACTGGATGAGAACGAAAACTAGTAAGCAAAGGCCAAGCTGATTGTAAGTGGACAGAGGAACTATAGAAGCGCCACATAACACTTTTGCCAATGTACTGACCAAACCACGGAGAGTGAAGGGCATCACAAAGTTCGGGTACCTTTGCAACACACGCAATGCCCAATGACACGAGCTTGGTGCATTGGCTGGAAAGACTCTGAATGTTGGTTTTGGGATAGAGCGATTACCTTTATTAATGCGGCTTTCCAGCAAACATTGTTCTTTAAGCATATTTCATTCCAGCGGCTTTCACCGGCCCACAGCCACTCATAAAACAGTCAATCGAGATTTACTAGCATACGCGGCATGCTTAGTCTATTCCACAGATGGTGCAGATGCCATGATGCAGACCAAATGAACTCGTTTGGTCAAAAATAGGACTAGCAAATGGAAAGAATTGAGTTACCTACTTATATTTACTTCATCGAGGGCAAAATGGAAGAAGTGACATTGCTGAAACGAAAGGCGTGCGCACAACCTTAAATAAGCCAATGGTAGGAAGTAACTTCAAGTGCGCACGGAGCACAGAGAATAGTGCAAGCGGGATGGGCAACACTGGTAATGGGTGGGATCAGTAGCAGTAATAAACAACACGATGCAGCTGCCCAATCGAAGGGAAATTAAGCAATAGTGGGGATCACAATACGAGTTGTGGTGATTACAACGAAGAAACTCCTCATCACCATAACGCAAAGCTGTTGTGCACTACCTCATTTCACCAATACATATAAAATGAGAAGTTGACACTCTGTTGAATGCTTCGGACGCTGCCAATACAGGTTGGTGCAGATGACGATGACTCACTTTAGAACCCTTAATTTTTGGTACAAGGTATTTGAGACTGACAAACAAAACAAACTCGAATTGCAGACTATTAAGCTACGTGCTTTACTTTAAGTTTAGCGAGGTTAAAATGGATGCCGTGCATTTGTTTAATCAAAACTGTGCGCAGAACCTAAAGTTGGGGGTTGGATGAAATTTAATGCGCATGCACATGCAAATAACACTGACTTACGCCGCACATCGTAGCCTAGGAGCCCCGTGACGCTATAACTAACTTCCTATACCAGTTGATCACGCTTGAGGTCAAGAAGATGCACAAGCTTTGTAAGGGTCCACTCAACAAAGCACATTTCATCCCGTGTCCCGTCTTTATACAAGATAATCATTAACTAGGCGACCTTTCTCTCTCCTACACTCACTGCCTTAAAAAGTTTTTCTTGCGCATCTCAAACCCTATGCAAACACAAGGGAGGTCTCGACAGGCTTCATTTTGGCTACGTTTAGCAAAAGAGCATGGAAAGGTGGTGTAAGAGGGACACCGGTGTCCAACGTAACTCTGAATGCGAATCTATTTGGAAATCTAAAAATGAAAATGACATTGTATTGCACTTACACAAGAGTTAGTAATGGAGCGAGTAATAAAAATGATGGCCGAGGCAACAACTGAATTTGACAAGTTTGGTTATCTAACCCCGTAGGTGTGATTGTGGGCAAGGATTACACAATTCCGAAGTTCGGTTATGGCAACCCTTATGTTTTGACTGAGACAAACAGGTGGACGTCGTGATTGCGCAATCTTCATCCTGATGTAACAAAAGGAAGCAGTGTGTTGACAGTGAGATGTGGTCAGTCCAATCACTCGCAATGGGCTTGAATTGCACAAGCCTTAACATCGTTATCACACAGAACACCTACGTTGGCATCTCATGCCAATCGCAAATTCTCTTTACCAGTCGCTTGATTTTCTCTCCTAATCATGCTTGTTTAATCTTCTCTTTTCAATTTCCACTGATCAGGCTTTCGTGAGATCCGGTTTCATTCATTCAACTTGATTTAAGCGGATAATAGTCCACAGCGTCAAGTTGTTCAATTTTTATTTGAAACAACATTAAAAATATGCGGACTTTGAATTCGGTTAGAGATTAAACTAACATCAAAATAAGGAATTGGAATAATGCAAAATATACATGCGCAAATAACACACACCAAATGTGGTAAATGGCGGGTCCTGTTGGACAGGCATCACCTACCTGACATGCAACGACAGCGGATAGTTCTGGAATTGGTGTTATAATCAGGCGCTGATAACTGGTGAATGGTGGCGGGTTCTGTTCACCTTACGGCTGGTCCTTCCTATTTCAACTGGCCACAGTATTTTGAGATTCATTGAATCATAATTGCGGCAGAAACTTGCAATTGTCTTTGCACGAGTGATCCGAAGACCACTCGCAATAGCAAAAGTTTGTTCAAGGCACCGCAGTGTTCTGAGAGCAGAGCAGAGGCATAACGTGTAATTCGACAATACGAACTAAGTAATCAGTGCAAAGTGCATGTGAAGTAGTAATGAAAAAGAAGCGATTCTTTTCTTCCAAGAATTCGCTATCTCCTAATAATATTTTAATGTACGGCCTTGAGCGGCTTCTTTTTTTGTTTTTAAAGCACTTATATCAGCGATGCTGCAAGCTGACGGCTCACATTCGCAAGTTGTTTTGGAGTCCGCACGCCACCTTGCCACCATGGCGTTCCATCGTTAAGAGAGCATGAGCATTGGTGGTTTAAGTGAGAGTTGGTAGTGCAGTGGTCGACCACTCCATTGAGCTATCATATTCTCCCCGTACAACTACCAGCAGGATGTGACGAAGTTGGCAGTACCTTACTCATCTGCAGTCACAGTCACATTTGATAGCAAGCCAGTCAATTTGAATTAGCTGTAGGCCAAATCGTTAAATGACTGACTAGCCGAGCCACCCACCTGAACAGCTAAACTCATAACTGATCAGCAGCTCTAATGGGCTTATTTATTGGCACAGTAAGGTGTTAGAGGCAGTGCTTTCCTTTTTACATCCTCTGAGGATGCATACCAAGCACCAACAGCACCAAGATTTAAGACCGCGTAACACAATCGTTCGTTTGAAATGAACCATGGGCACACTTGGAGACTAGACAAGCACTGTCAGCCTCTCAGACAGTGATGATGTGCGTTCGGTTTTTTACAAAAACGGCGAGTCGCAACGTTGAGCGGTTTTGGTGTTGGGCACTTTTTAGCAGAATGGCCCGTGCTCCCCAAGCGTGACATATAGGCAACCACAGAATCGTTCAGAGAACGGGGCATATTTTGTAATTGAGCGATTGCATTGTATATCGTAAGGATAGTGTGCATGAAGACGATGAGGTCTACATGTGTGTGCGTGATTGCACAACCCTTCCACAACCATCACCTCTCAATACCAGTACTGCTCCACGTCACGAATGCGTAACACAACTTTCAACCAATGCGCTACATCAGACTTTGCTGAACTCATTCTTTCTTCGCAGATGGAGCGAAAAATCATTAATATTTGCTGTTTTGTCAATTGATCCTTCATCTAGACGGTTTACTTCTTGTGGATGAGGTGATGTATGAATGAGTGGATGCTAAATGAGTGACTGTTGCATAATTGACTCAACGAAAGGAATTAGATCATTTAGTTTGGTCTCAACATAGTACCGCTCCCAAACATTTTGAATTGGTTGACGTCAAGGTAGTAAAGAACTGGAACCCGTGTAGTTAGGCAGGGTAGATATCTTGTTCTCATACCCCCCTAAATTAATCCTTTTATTCTTCGTTGCACCTTTTTTTCCTATTTATTCATCTATTCACCACAGAAGTCTCCTTGCCTTCTCTTCCTCATTTACAGCACCTATTTCTTCCTTCTCCTCTATTGTCACACACGCACCAGATAGCAGCAAAATGAAGTCCTCCTCCTCAACAAGGAAGAAGTTAGGGTTGGCAGCCGCGTAGGTCCCACTCACACTATTCCCTTGCCATGCAGCCTGTGCTGCTTACGTCTCTCTTTACATTTCTTTATTTGCCTCATTTATATTTCTCCCTTCAACTGACTTTACCTTCCAGAAAATTTTAATCTTGTTCCTCAATTTACATCTCTTTTTGGCACACTAGATAAGTTACTTACCTTCTCTTACTTACACTCTCCGGGTGGTAGTTGTAGTGGGTACCTCCAGTATTTACCCCTTTTATTTCTTTTCAGCCCGCTCGACCACATGCACCTACTACTACCACGCATTCAAAGTCGGTTTGATTTACTAAGAGGATGTAAATACGTTAACAACAAACAGAGGCTGCCCATCATCAAGGTTCTTTGGTTGCACTCCCGCGTCTTATCAGAGAAGTAAAATGTCAGACGAGAAACGACCAGATCAGTCATACGACTAAGCAGCACTCTGATTTATCCGCTTGCACTTCTGAGGCCCTTGGAGGGGCCGTTAAAGTGAGCAATAGGTTCTCTCGCGCATGCAAAATAAGAATGGTAAGAAAGCGTCAAAGAGTTGCGCTTTAGGCCTAAAGCGCATTTGAAGTCCACCTCACTTGTTTGCTTGTACCAAATATTCCACCATCACTTGTTGCATGGTCACCCACCGTACGCTAGTGTGATTATTTTGTGACAACATGTAATTGCCACACGCCAAGTGTGTAGATGACTATTTAGGTAAAGTGCAGAAACCAAGTGAAGCACAGGGACTTTGAAAACAGTAAATGGGAGTAAAGACTGAAGGTGCCTGAAGAGAAGTCATGAGGCACTTTTGCTCAGTCTACTTCTCATGACTGACCTCTTTAATTAATTACCTATAAATGTCGAAAATATTGTCATTGTGTTCTCAAATCACTTCCACTTCAACCCTATTGCACGTAAACTTGCCGTTATTTAGTGTGAGCACTTCCCGAGCCTATGATAACGATGCAAATAAATATTGCTTTTGCTAATCCTAAACAGGAAATGATGGTGTGGGGAAAATCAGGCCTTTCATCACCAAATAAGGAAAAAATTATAAGCCCAATGCATAAACCTCAGTAAGCTTGGCTTTTTCAAACGAAGGAAATTATCCACAGAAGCAGCGGTTGGTTGGTAAAGGACACAAACTAGTAAGCAAAAGCTACCTACTTAGTCCTAAGATCAGAGGAGTTAAAATGGATGCCGTGACTTTATTTAAACAAAAGCGTGAGCATAACCTTGATTCGGAGGTTGAGAGGAGGTGAATTTAAGTGCGCATTTGTGTGTACGAAACACAGAAAATGGTGCAAGCAGGATGGGCAACACCGGTAAAATGAAAGGTCCGCAGCATTGTCAATAAACATGATGCAGCCATTCAATCGAAGGGAAAGACAATGGATGGTAGAAAGTCAAGCAATGGTGGGAGTCGCAATGCAATTTTTGGTGACTACATTGGAGAAGATCAGTTTGCCTTGATTGTCTAAACTCATCATCATTTCAAACACTGACGCAGAACTATGGTGCGCACCTCACTTCATCTATACATAAAAAATGAAGAGCAAACACTTTGTTAAACGCTTCAGAAGCCATTAACGAATGTTGGCGTTGATGACGTAGTCACTAAGGGTCCTTTGATCAATAGCACAAGGTCTTCGAGGCTGATAGCCAAAACAGACTCGAAATACGAGCTACACTTGCTCAAATGGCAAGTTCAAAGTGCAGTAAACAACGGGATCTGTTAGACGAGCATCTCCAACCTGACAAATAACGATGGTGGATAGTTCTAGGATTGTGGTTATAATCGAGCGTAGATAACTGGTGAATTCTGGTGGGTCCTGCTTACCTTACGAATAACCCTTCCTATTTCAACTGAACACAGTATTCGATATCCATTGACTCGCATTTGCAACGGCATTTTGCAATATTCTTTACACGAATGATCTAAGGACCACTCGTAAGGGCATACGTTTGTTCAAGGCATCACAGTGTTCTGAAGACAGCGCAAATGCATAATGTGCAATATGACAATATGGACTAAGGATATGGCCAGGGAGTCACAGTTCAAAGTGCATGTGACTTCCTGAGCATTTGTGGCGATACCGTTAGCCTACATTAAAATATCAATCTACTGCATAACATGGCTCCATTCTTCTGTATTTTGAGGTGCCGATATCAGCGTTGCCTCAGATTAACGAAACATACTGAAGGCTAAAGTAAGATTTGTCGAGCATCCTAAGATGCGCTAATTTAGCGCAGCTACCAACTCCGTTTTTTGTTTTCGATTTGCCAATTGGCCATTTTGAATGTTATTGGCTTTGTCTTAGCAGATTGCTTGTCAGTATTTTGGTTTTATCGTTTGCTGTGTGACAGGCGCGGTTATGGTTGGCGAGATCCCTTTTGTTGAGAAATGGTTGCTACGAAATCTATTGCATTATGATTGTTTTACCGCGCTGTAAAGATTTCTTTTTCTTTGTAATAAGCGTAAGACACGGGCATTTTAACTCAGGTCTCTTTTAGGCATGCTCTGTTTTTCTGTCACCTTTCGATTGTTTAGTACAATTGGCTGCTTAGTCTTCGCTTCAAATTTTCCGAATTCCAACTCAAAAGGGCTTTGGTTCTGCCTTAGCATATCGCTCTACTAGCAGCCTTCAGATAGTGTGTATTGCTATAAGGGATCGGTACTGAACCCATTCCCTTTCTCCTTTCCCCTAGGCTTCCAATGAAACGAAGATATGGTGGGGAATAAGGAACTGAAACTCTCCCCTTCGTTGAAAAAAAAAGGATTTGGCTGGCTATCAGTCTGTCATCGTCTACCGTCGCCGATGTGTGTGTAGCCTTAATGTTATATACATGTTGTCGTCTCCAGTTAGCCTCCTTTGATAAGGTAGATGCAGCGAGCTTCGGACAGAAGGCGAAACTGATGTTCCGTCGCAGAATTCTTAAACACAGAGGCATGCCTCTGGAGAGAGCAGGGTATGAACTAACTGTGCTCGTGTTAAGTTCCCCTTCTAGTGTCCTCCTCAGTGGTTGAGCTGGTTGTGCGTTGCTGCGCTATGCTGGCTGACTGTCACTCGTGGATGGTGTTTGGGTAAGTAGGATGATTAATAAGTACCTTCGTCTGCTGCTTATGCCAATGGTTGAAGCTGTCTATTTGATCTCGAAACGGACTGTGCTATCAACGCCGTTTTGTTTTCTTCGTTGAGAGGGAAGCAGTTGATCAGCGTCTACCTACTGCTTGCCTCACTGTTGCTTTCTTAGATATTTTGCGATTGTGTGTATATGAACGTGCCTGAGGTGTTTTCAGTATTAGATGGAGAAGTGATCCTCTAGCGCATGTAGTTCTTGTACAAGGTAATTCGTGCAACTACACCCCGTCGATTGTCACAGCAGGCTGTTTGGGTGCCTTTGTGAACCAATAGACTATGCAAATTGTTGATGTTGTTGCTGCGTTTAAAAGAGAACATCTGACTCATATTTGCCTACCATTCGCCATGTTGCTGGCAAAAGCCCTTTGCTCTCTCTCTCCTTCTCTATGCACTGTGTCTCTATCCGCTTATCCAGCTATCCACCTATACAGCGACCTATCTGTCTACCCGTGAGTCTATTGATGCATCTATTCAACTCAGTACTACCTCTCTCACAATCCATCCATCCTCTCACTCCATTTTACTTTGGCGGGTGTACAATGTGTGTCCTCAGAATGTATACGCCATCCATCAGTCTACTTTTCCCACGGGCTTTTCGAAAGTGCTGCATTCTCGAGAGTTAGGAGTGCTTAAACTTTGGGTTTCCTAAGATAGGCACATTGTTTACTCTCCTTTTCACTTTTCATTTTTTACCGTACACTCCCTAACTGCCTTCGTCGCAGGTGTTTCTAGTGTCCAGCTCTGCTGTTGCTACAGCTAAAAGCACCTCAACAGTCATGGAGTGTGCTATTTAATGTTGAGGGACATTTCAATTCCTTTTTTTACCCTTCTCTTCTTTCTCTTATCTTTTCCAGCTACTCTTCATTTCCACCCCTGGCACCCATATCGATTGACTTTGAGTGCTTTCATCGCTGAGTCGGTGGCATGTGTGTGGGTGGAAGAGTCTTGTCGAGACATTAAAAACCGCCTCGATGTAAGCACAGCCTTAAGTGACGGTGCGTTTTGAGCGTCTTATGTTCCTGTTCTCCCTTTCCGTTACCCTTGATTGGCCTGTTTTTGTCTTCGCCTCATCCTCCAGCGGGCTCACCACCTGCACCTTAGTCATATGATGATGTCTCGACGGTCTTTGTGTGCTTTTTTCTGTATAGCAGCCTCACCCAGAGGTAGTGGTTGCATTGGCTAAGTAATCCACAGCCTCAATCTTCTAGCAGAAACCACAACCTTAATTGTCTTTGATCGTCCTTATTGCTTTGAATCCAAACAATAGTTTCGCTAACACCGACCTAATGATAAAAAGTATACGCTGTACGTGACAACAAAAAGCAGTTCCTCTCAGGAGAATGGAAGCCGTAATGTAGACGCCCAAGAGTAACCAGTAAGAGAGCCGCGGTCGGAGAAATAACGAACACTGGCATGACTAGTACAGCTGCCACCTTGTCCAGAGGCACCAACTCAGGTGAAGCATTTGGAAGCAGGAAGCCTCATTAATCCTCGAAAGAAGTAACCGCACTCGTGCCTCCGCCTTCTGCTACTAGATTGCCCAACCGTAACGATGAGTGGCGTTGATAAGGATACGACTGTAGCAATAAGCCTCGCATCCTCCCAGTGCTACGCTTCGATGACTATTACGAGGTCCCATTCTGTAGAGGGGTAGACAATATCTACTCTATGGACCCCATGCAAATGGCATATGCACACACATCACCTCCCACTAAACGTGTGTTCGTCATGGCATAGTTCAGTCCTCCTGTGGAATGATGAAGATATCACGTTGCTTGGTAAAGGTAGGTTCAATGTATTCGCGAAAATAAAAAGGTGCTGACAACCGTCTATTTCTAAAAGAGAAGGAACAAGTATGCTCCTCCAGTATAATAAAAGCCCCACAAAATTATCAAAACTGGATGCGTAAGGTTACAACCATATACACGGGCTCTCAACTCGGACTTAAAATGATTTTCATCTTCTACTGCAATGACATCCAGTCGAAAGTTATCTGACAACTTCACACATCGACTAGACTAGAAACATGCGAGGACATTGAAACAATCCCTTTTAGTGTTATCTTGAGTCGGGAAAGTAAAGGCACTTTTTAGATAGCTTCCCTTCAACCGCTTGTAAAACTAACTACAAGCGCAGTCGAGCTAACCAGCCAAAAATTTGACCATGACTCTGGAGGCATTAGCGGCGCGATTAATAAAAATATAAAGGTGATAACGGAAAGCTATAAAAAGATGTCAAATAAAATAAAAGCTACATTAAATCGCAAGCTAATGTGCGTTCCAGCGGGCTTTGCAACAAACATTGTCACAAGCAAAATCTTAAAAATAAGTGAGACATGCCAATGCATGAACGCAGCAATTTCGTGTCCTTTATCAAATCACGCAGTTTTAGTTTATGATTCTCGTAATGTCATTTTTACTCATGCTTGTTACGTGATTTACTTTGCATTTTGACCCCTAAATTTACCCAAAAGAGCAAAATGAGAATGGAAACCCTTGGGTACTACGCTATAGAGGTATTCGAATCGCCTCTAGAGAATTTGTAAGCGCCCTGGCATTGCCGAACCATTTATTTATTTGTGTTACTTTTCACGGTGGAGACAGACTCATATGCGCAAACGCATCAGCCTCCTAACAGCAAACATTTTTGACTTAAAGGCACCAACGTTTTCTTCTTGCTATACTTTGTGTTGGTTTCGTAATTAGCAGTTGTTGTTACTTAAAATGGGCAATCACTCCATCGCGTCACATATATGTGACACGAGTCTTTTCTTAGAAAATAATGATCGGTAATGCTAAATTGCGCTACAGAAGCATTTAAAAACATTAATATAAAGATCTAAGCAACGGTCAATTAATTGTGCTGGCAGTACTTTCCTAAACCAAGTTTACTATGTAGTCACACCTTATTGTACGAGTGCGAAATCACCTGTCTCTCTGCGGATAGTAGTTCTGCCTTGGTGGCACAACCTAGCGACGGGCTAGTGGCTGTTTTCTACCTCTGTGCCTCAAAGGAACCGGTCATGAGATTTTAGCGACCCTATGGGCAGAATGGACAAAATTAACGGAGCTGTTTGAGTGGTCGCACTGTAGTCCATTGTTCACATCAATACATCTTTCATTAATTATTAACAAGCTTACTTCTTCTAAGTACCCCCGCTGCGTTACTATTGGTTCTACAAATGGAAGGAGTGATCAAATGGCCACATGAGTGGGGCGGCATGCGTTTCAGGAGTCACGATTAGGAAAACTGATAAAACTCGGGCCTCAACCGCAAGGAATTCAGTCTACACTGTAAAGTTCTTGAGAATCTGTGAGGGTCTGAACTGTTCAATTGCCACACGAAGACCTCACTCAAGATGGGAGGGTAGAGACATCCGCAGAGTGTCCCCTAGGCGCCAGTATCATGTCTGCCGTCCAGCCGTCCATCAATCTGTCAATCCAATGAACCTGGTTAACCTTTTAGTCTCCTACTTAGTTCAGCTTGATTAAAGTGCCAAGTCGAAAACGAAGTTGTGGGTGGAGGAAGCAGACCACTCCAGCAGGATGCCTTAGAGTGGTGGTGCATTCTTGAAGAACAAGACCAATCTTCCTACTTTCAAGTCAGAGTTTTGTTCATAACTTTAATGCTGCAATTTAATATTGGCATGCTATAACATTATTACGTCAAGTGAACTCTCACGTCACACAAATGTGACAAGCAAAATATATCAATTTTTAATGGCTGGTACTGATACTGCCATGCTCATAAGCATCATGTAAATCATCATTGTCCAAACAGCAGATTAATACTAAAGATTGTTAATGATTACTTTGCTATGGTAAAAAATGGTGAAGTGATTTGGTCTAAAAGTGTTTGGTTTGGGGATGCATTGTGTCTATTGACAAAATGTAACGTGACTAACACATTGACGAACAGCCGCACTTAAC
Source organism: Taenia hydatigena (assembly GCA_036345935.2). NCBI lineage: Eukaryota > Metazoa > Platyhelminthes > Cestoda > Cyclophyllidea > Taeniidae > Taenia > Taenia hydatigena. Next base: position 55,287 of record JADWOT020000180.1, read on the forward strand.
ATCTGTAGGAATTATCAACTGCCGAACAAGAAGTCGGTTAAGATTTCGCACTTTTTTCTCAGCTTGCAACTCGACTTCTTTCTCACTCAGCAATCCAGTGTCAGTCAACACCACGCTGGATTGCTGATGCCGCTGCAAGTAGATGTAGGCCTGTAGAGGCGCATGAGTGCATCATCAACAGTGTTTGTCAAGTCGCACTATAATAATTTAAGCTTCCCCTTTTGTGAAATGCTAGTCCTACTACCGTGCGAATTGCCTTCTCAGGAAAGCCTCCTACCATAATTAGCCAATCGGTGAAACACAAGATTACGTCACTCCAGCAGTCAGTCGTCCGACCCATGGCCAGTGCATGTACTCTACATTCGCATCACCTAGTTTAACAGTGTATACTTGAGGTCATTTTGATTGCAGGCTACGAATTACAGCAGTTATGCGACTTCGATGGTGATACGTCGCATGCCTGCCACGTTTCATCCCGCGATGTGGTCAAAGCAATTGCCTTCGCATTTAAAACTGCGTTACACCGTAGCTAAAGCCACGTTGGCGCGCAAACCGAGGGTAAATTCTTGAGTGGACTTGCAGCTGCAATTGTCGCTCCTTCGCTTGCCATCCGCTGTCACGAAACTCAAAGGCTCACAATGCTCGCGATTGACAAAAATCGGGTAGTGTGAGGAGATAAATTAAAACAATGAGTGATTCATGGTTTAATACTTAAACATAGATTAATAAAGAGCACTGATTAGATGCTGGAGCGTTGTGACACAAAAGCGGGTCAGTGCTCTACAAATACTAAAACACTTGCAAGCAATGGACTTTATTGGCAGTTCCAATTTCCGTTCACAATTTAATTATTCCACAAAATCCAAAAGGGCATAAAATTAGTTCTAAGCAATTCTTCGTTTAAAATTAATCTTATTTAGCATTTTGGAAGTAATCAGAAGCAATCGTTTTGGTTCTTCGAGTTCATCGATACCAAATCGACTGAGCCGAGTTCTGTGCATGTGAGCTGTTATTACTTCTTTTAGTGAACTCACGAGATGCACGCGGAATTCGCATTCACCTGCGACGCAATCACACGATGACCGGTCAAACGTATCTGGAATTCGAAAGCGAAACATGGGACCAGTCTGACCTGAATGAAGTCCGTGCCCTCCTTCACGGATGTAGCGGTTATGTTTCGTAGCAGAGCCCTGCTATTCGCATTGAGAATTTAACACTGAACGACTTCCATACCCTCCTCAATCGGGTCTGGGCTTCCACCTTTCGGATTGCCTACATAGAGAAGTATGAGGGATGCCGGTACTATGTTGTAATTTTTTAGTATGTCCGCTTTATATGAGCTTGGAGCGAAATATATTTGTACACATTTTTATGCGCTAAATTTTGCGGATATGTGAGGCTTCAAGAATGGAATGCTCATTAGCTTGAAAGTAGACAGCAGTCTCATTGTTGCTGTAAGGTTTAACAAACTCTTAAAAGTTGCGCTTTCTTTGAACGTCCCACAACATCGCAAGTCAGTATTATTGGCAATTTTCCACATCAAAGCTCGCCAGTCGTGCACTATAAATGGGCAATAGCGCTTCCACCTTGTAACCCAGAGCTGAGGTAGGCTCAGGTCACAGCGGTACGGCTGCGCATACCGCTTAACCATTTCTTGATTACATTGGATGGCGTTGGATGGTCCAAGCTCCGAATCACAGCAAGCACTTTTATATTCATCCAAGTTACTGTCGTTTGATTAGGAAAACCATATTATTTTGCTATCGGCTTTAAGAATGAAGTCTGGATATTCATCGTCTCAAATTCGGAAGCATTAGCAAGTGCACTTATTTGCCTCACAGATAAGAGGATTTCCAAAAAGGGACAAAAATAACGCACAGGAAAGGAGAAAAGACAAGCAGATTCGGCTAATAGTGGAAATCATGAGAACCTCCGAAATCAGATTGAAATCGGCCCTTCAAATGCTGTAAGTAGTTGAAATCACATCCATCCAGAATATAAAACTTAATTAGGCTTCTAACTAACCTCCTATTTGAATCAAATTGCCCATGTTCGTTCATTTTCGTCGTTGTAGTACTCGGATTATCTGACTTGGCAAATGCATTTTTGTTCCAGTAAATATGTTCATTTTTGGGAATCACTAATGATGCGCACTGCTTTGTGTTTTTTGCGGACCACGCTAAGTAATCTAAAAATTGCATAATTGATGGGAAAACTCTGGGCAATGAAATCAAGGCGAAATAGCGATGCGTTTTTCTTTACTAATCCCAAGTCGACTCCTAAAATTTACAGTTCATGTCAACTGCAATTACCCACGACTCTATTTTCATTGGCATACGATTGCACGAATAAATGAACATATATGCTAAAAAATTATGACATAGTACCGGCATTTCTCATACTTCTCTATGTAGGCAATCCGAAAGGTGGAAGCCCAGACCCGATTGAGGAGGGTATGGAAGTCGTTCAGTTTTAAATTCTCAATGCGAATAGCAGGGTATTGCTGCGAAATATAACCGCTACGTCCGCGGAGGAGGCCACGGACTTCATTCAGGTCAGACTGGTCCCATGTTTCGCTTTCGAATTCCAGATACGTTTGACCGGTCATCGTGTGATTGCGTCGCAGGTAAATGCGAATTCCGCGTGCATCTCTTGAGTTCACTAAAAGAAGTAATAACAGCTCACACACACAGACCACCTCGATGAATTCGAAGAACCAAAATGGTTGCCTGAAAATTTGCCCGAAATGCTGAATACAAGTTATATCAAATCGCGAGTCTCTTGTAACCAATTTTATGCCCTTTTTGTATTTTCTGGAATAATTAAATTATGAACGGAAATCGGAACTACCAATAAATTCCATTGTTTGTAAGTGTTTTTTTTAATATTTGTGAAGCACTGACCCGTTTTGTGGCACATTAACTCTGCCCGCAACGCAGACGCTGAGAATAAACATTTCTCGACCAACTACGCATCATAGCGAGTGCCTGAATCTGCGTGCTCAGTCCCTTGGGTGGAAGTGTCAAGCTTCGAGTTAGTGTAGATGGGCGTAGTGTATGTAGAGTAGCTTAAAAATTGACAACTTTACAACTTCAAAAATATTTTCTCAAAATACAATGTCTTACTTCAAATACAACGAATCTGAGTTGCTCAATTATGATTGTAATAGTTATTTTCTTTAATTGTGTTTGTGGGCAAGTGGTGGGAGGATAATTTCAATCTGGTAGCGAACCAACGGACTTGCTCTCCAGATCCCGAGACACCCTCGTCCTACCTTACACTAGAATAAATGTCTAGAGGCAACCAGCTTTCTCCTTTAGTAAAAGGCGGAAAAAGAGACGAGGAGGAAAAAGATAAACGATCTGCGATGGCATGCATAGTCTCAATGACGTGTGTGTTCACCTAAATTAAACGAGCAAATTGGATTTGGATTTGTTTATTTGTGAGGTATTGTTGTAGTTCTTTAAAATACACTTACTCACGCAGATTCTTCCCAAATCATATCAGATGGCTAGCTGTAAAGAGGCAAAGATGATTTACGACTGTGAGCGTATTAAGGAGCAGGACAGCTAATTGCTGCCACTCGACACAAATGTGCTTGTTCATGCACTGAGGGTAAGTCGAAGTCTTCGTCTGAATATCAAGATTCTTCCAAAACACTACTATTGAATGCGATGAGTTACTAATGCATTGGTGCTCAGTCGAATAGAATCCCATATTTGATCGGTGGATACATGCGGCACCACCTTGGGTAATAGGGAAGCCAAACAACTGATGATGTTTAGGTCCCGATGATACAGTCCTCAATGCTCAAGCTAGGTTGGTGTCTTGTCGATCACATGATGAGTGTGCCAACACAATAGACGAGCGTGTAAATATATATAATCACGATGCAACCATTTAAATGTTTGTTGCAGTTTAATTGGGCTTAATTGAGGAACCCAAATCTTGCAGGCCCACTTATTCTTGTTAATAAGTGAGCACCCTCTACGCATATTTGACAGCATTGTTATTTGCCTCAAAGCCAATGCCAACTCATTGATGTCTGGAAGCTGCAGATGCAAGTAAAGCCGTGGGGACTTTTCTCAGGACTGGTTAACCATTGTTGCAGAATTTATATCTGAACTAAGTCAGTTAATCTGCTGTCATTCGACCGCATTTCGTCTGCCTTCTTCACTGATGGGGAAGGGCAGTGCTGGTGCATTCTTTTCTGCACCATATGCGATGTTTTGTTAAAGTGGTTTAGTTTGGAGTGGCTTGGGCAGGTGCATAAATGGATGTCGCAGAGCATTCAATCCTTTACTTCGCATCACTTCGTCAGTTGTAGGCTTAGTTCATTCGACGAAGGGATTGTAAATATAACTGTGAACATGAGGCGAAATTCTAACAAAACTTTATTGTTATTAATGAATAAAATCAACAAATGGGGTTTTGTGCATCCCAATCTGACTAAGCTAAGGTGGATACATATTCTTGTTACACTTTGGCTGTCTTGCACAAAAGGACAAAAGCTAAGCTTACGGGATGAGGTAATGTGCTGGAGGAAGTTTCAGCAGACCAGAAACTACAAACAGCGAAAACTTCCGATACGACTAAATGTGAATGGGCACCTCAAGCAGTACTTTAAAAACGAATCAAGAAGCAGAATTATGAACCTTAAATATGCTGAGGAGCAAAGTTGAAGCAGGCAACATGATGGTTACAGTCCATTCTTGCCTAAATCAGTAGAATTGCAAATGTATTTGAGGGGTGAGGTTGAAGAACGAGTGAGCAGTGAGCCATAAACAAATAGATGAGAAGCAAGCAGACCCCATCAAAGTGGTCAGGAATAATGATTTAAAAGGAAGAGATGGGTATAAGTTAGGTTGGTTTCGGCAGAGGGTGTCGTGGTGAGAGTGACAAAAAGGAGGCTAAAAGAAGGCGGAATTCTGGTGTCAATGATTTGCAATAAACGAAATAGAAACGCACGCGGGCAACTTTACCCATGTGCTAGACGGGTAGAGTAAACGGATCATGGTGAGGCACAATGCACGCGTTGGTGCCTAGTGATTATAAAGCGTTGGCTTAGTGTTATTTAAGTGGCAGAAGCTGGCAGTGTCGGAATTCAGAAAGCTATCAGGGAGTAGAACACATCGTTGATTGCTGGCGCTGCATTTGACCGACTTCGCATGAGCACGTCCACAGCCCTACAGTCAGCCGAGGTGGATGAACCAGATCCAAATTTGTACAAAATAGTGAGCAGGTAATTAATGAGCTGAACTTGCCTAAAATCCGCAGTCTCAAAGCTAAAGCTCCTGACTTGATAAAAAGTAGTCTCGATCAGACTAATATCACAGCACATAGCGTTCTCACCTCTCCTGACTTAGTCGTAGTCCGCACCACGCACTGCTCGAACTGGAATCAATCTTGTCGGGAGAGAGGGTGGATAAATCAACTGCTACGCATGTGTGATTTCAGTGTACTCATTAACTTGGTTTGAAATGCTAAACACGTCTTTGAACTTGCATTCCAACAACTGACCACGTACCTCGTGTCTGATGCACGCCCATAACTGTGCGTCAGTAGAAGCTTTCTTGAAACTTTGCAATGCCTGCAATTGACTGTCATCATGTGGATGTCCCCTCCCCATGATTCCTCATCGCTTTTAATAACAGGTAGATGAGTGCAGCTGATATCAGCGTGCGAATCCACAGATGAGCAGAACAAGTAACAGTGGTCATTAGGCTTGAGGAGGTATCGTGTAAAATGCAACCATTTGAAGCCGAAAAGGCAGCAAAGTACAACCGCTTCCAGCTGTTTGTCCAATGTTAATTGCCTCAATCCAAGGTAGTGGATGTGTCACGCCCTGCCACCTCTCTATGCACTGCATTTTAATGATCTAGTACTCTGTGCACAGGCAGATGACTAGCATTGGGTCGGTGAGTAGGGATTCGATAGTCAATCAGGTTGGTTCTTCATTTTTGTCACCTTCCCTACATCGACTACGATTTGAAAAAAAATTGGGATTAACTAAATATTATTGGAAACGGGTTAGGCAATAGTAAAAAGGGAGGTGCTCTATCTCTCTCATCTTAAAATTCTTCGACCCGCGTTCACGACTCGTCAATGTCCGCGCGTTTTACAATGTACTGCCGATATAAGGCGGTATTCAGGCTACCGAGCATTGTGATTAGCAAATACCTCAGTAAGGTGCTTTGATCATGCCAATCTTTATGAGCTTATCTACAAGCGATTTCGGTGATCCTTGTACGGTTATAGCAGTGGAGAGCATTCATTTTACACTGGTCATCCTAATTAGGATTGCATTGTACTCCTCTGCCGTCTTCATCGCCTCCAAGGTGCTACCTATTTCCGTTAGTCAGCATGAATAGCAAAAATGGACGGCCACCGACTGAATGTTAAAGTTGATGTATGGTCCTTCGAGACCCAATGATTGAGGTTGTAGCGTAGTGACACGCGCAATACAAGGGTTGGTTCATTTATCAAATATCTGATGTCTTAAAAACAGCAAAAATTTTGACTTGCTTTTATGCAATAAATTCTTTTTCTTGTTGTATTCATTTTAAGGTATTAAGCTCAAGCCGCTTTGAATCGCACGCATAATGAATTACACAAATTAATTTGTGAGGTCGGACGCCTCTCTCGCCGCAATACCACGGCTGTGTCAGTGAGGCATAAGCTTACTGCACTATAAAATCTTGCTGGATAGCACAACTGGAACGTTGACATTCATCTGGGGAACTCTGACAAGTAATTAAACAGACCATCCTTGACACAAAAGTTCCACCCCATATTATATGGGAATAAATCACTGGAAAGCAATCCGCCTTGTTAGCATTCAAATCTTGTACTTCTTATTGTAAGTTTTGTGAGGACGATGTGGATCGTGAAATGACTAGCGAATGCAATGGTGCACTGTCTTTAAAATCTGTTCTGCAGGCAAATTAATTTTGCGGTTCACCTCCCCTTCGACCGCCTCTACTCATTGCTGTTCAGCAGGAACACAAACTCAACAGGTTTGAGTTGGCAGAGAGACGTGTTCGAAATATGCCTGACTGTACAATACGAAACAAACGAAGCATATTTTCATTTATCTAGCACCAGTTTTGCCTGTAAAAGACTGCATTTACTGATCGCACTTTGACTTGTTGCCTGAACATCATTTGACAGAAACAATTAGCCCTTTGATAGGTGGTTTTGATTCTACACTGTAGCGTCCCACCAGTTTCTAAAATTGCAAATTTGGCATTGAGAACTGTTTTCCTTGCTTAGTGATATAGATACAGAGGCATGTTGCATGCCTCAATACCCATAGCATAGACGAGACAGATGCTCGACGCGGACGAGTGTGCTTGAGTAACGAATTCACTTTGTAGACCGGTCTCAATGTTTTGGTGTAGATATGTCGGTAAAGTAGTGTGCCGTAGTGGAGAAAGGAGGCTTGCCTGAGATGGTAAATGTGAAGTGGAACCTTCCTGTGCCCTTTGCATCGCTGACTGCAGATGGTGAAACTACGAGGAGCGATTGTGATTTAGGCATGTGTTTACGTGGTAAGGATCTCACTGATCGCCTAACCTAATGTCCATTCTACAACACAAAGAAGTGTACAAGAAGGATCTCAGTGAGTTTCTAGGTCGTTTGCAGCTAGCCAGAGGAGAACCTGGTTGTGTGCCTAGGTAACTAAGTGGTTTCAGAGGCGCCAAGCTGTAGCAACTGATCGTCCATTGTGTATCTGTGTGTTGTGAGGGCAGATCAGTGTTTGCAAGCATTTTAGCTTCTAAGCTGCTAGTATCATTAATAAAATTAATTTTATGTTTTTTAAGTCCTTTTAGAAAAATTTCGTCTGGTTAAAGACAGTATTAGATGCTGTGACTTAAAATGGGCAATTGCTCCATTTCGTCACATGCAAATGATTCGTGTCACTCAATAGGCAAGGACGATCGGTCATCCTGGCTCGTGCCGCAGATGCATTAAATGGGATAAATGCAAGCGAAAAAAGACGAGGTAAGTATATTAGAATGGGGGCAGTTATCTGAACCGAATCTGTTGTGTGGCGGTCGTAGAGCAGTCGCTGGGAGGCACATCTTCACGTCTGAAATCCGAGATCACTTGTTTCTTTGCAGATTGCAGCTCCGACTTGATGGCACGACCAGGAGACGAGACCAATAGGCACTCAGCTCCTCTGTGCGTCAAGAGAACCGGTCATTAACTTCACAGCGCTCGATTCAGTAAGTTCCCAGTGTTTCGCATGCTAGTGTGAATAAAGCTAAATGGTGGGTACAATTTCATCCTGTACATTATTACGCAAGTATGTGTACAGATTATTTATTCATTTCGTATTTGCAAATTGCAACAGAATACTGTTTCCAGTTAGGTCTCGTTTGCGCCTACGTAACTAACAGTGTCAACATTTCCATCGCAACATACTGGATTTACTTTTTGCCTTCATTTCGCAGTGTAGTCAAATTGGCCTCTGCTTTGCAGCCTCACTTGCTTCGAAGCTGGCTTATTATGTGCCAAATAAGCCTTAACCACATCTAGTTGTTGATTAGGAGCACCGTCGTCAAGCCTAAGTTGCTTAAGTTTGCATTACATAAACTAGTGTTGTACTTTTACTACCTTGCAAAAGAGGTTGGTGAACAGAACTGATGAGGCGACCGTCAAAACAAACCCACATTTTTCATGTTTCAAACTAGCAGCAACGCCACACGTTCAGTCAAAACTGCGTATGATAATTTAACTGCAAGTCACTAACTCCACCTCATGGATAACAAGGCTACAAATGTTGCGTCAAGCAGGCAAATAAGGTACAAGCTAAGGCGTTTACTTTGCGACAGTATGCCTTTAGAGCCGATTTATGTACCTCGGAACGCAGAGGCAGTCGAAGACTAGAATGGTTCTGCCAAACGCCATAAAACTCTGCGGAAGCAAACGTGATTTGGTAAACTTTAACAAAAAAGGCCAATTTTAAAGATTTTAAATAAATAAGAATTCTAGCGATCGGAGGAAAGCAACGCTGATGGAATGAAGCAGCGTCAGAGGAAAAACCATTTAAAGAACATCTTTCGAAAGCATTATTCGCCTTTTGTTTGATCAGCTAGCCTAGCTAAAGTGTGGATGTCCCTTGAAAGACTTAGTGTTGATAAGAGTATCTTCGCCACCAGACCTTTCTGCAGACGGACAGAATCGACACGCAAACAGTGGACATGAAATTGTGAACCGAAGCGCGAAAGTGAGGTAGCTCGAAGAAAAGACTGCAGTTAAGACATTACCAGTATAACTAAACTATAAAATTGTTTTGATTCAAAGGAAATTCTATTCTTAACAATGCACCTTAAGAGTCAGTCGCCATCCTGATTTTGGCTTTTGTGAACCTGCTCACGACGTCTTGGAAATACGGAAACGGCCTTATTACAGCTGGGTGCATGGAAAGAACAAATGATTGCACTAAAATTGACAATATGTGTTCAAAGCATATTGTAATGTAACTCATTTTCTAGAAGCACTAGCATAGAGTCATTTTGATTAAAGATGCTTCCAGCTGTTGAAGGACACCAGGTTGTAGCATTCCGATTATGATTTCTATGATGATTTCAATTGTGCTAATTAATTGTTTTTAGAAAAGAGTGAGAATGGTGTAGTTGGGTGCACCGTGCTGACATGTGGCCATCTTTGGGGCTTCTTCAAATCACTTTCAGTGCTGGCTGAGTGTCTCATGTTGGGATCCTTCACTGGCGCATCCACTGCCTTGGACAGAGGCAGTTGAATTAGACAGACAGCTAAAAACCGTTCTACTTTGCGGCATTTGCAGCATTCAAATGATTGCGTTTTACAAACTACCTTTATAATTAAGAGTGTCTCCTCGAGCTTAATGACCACTGCTACTTGTTTTGCCCGTCTGTCAATTCGTACGCTGATGTCAGCTGCACTTATCTACCTGCTTTGCAGGTGATGAGAAAGCATGGGGAGGGGGCATCCACATGATGACATTCAATCGCAGGCATTGCAAAGATCCAAGAAATCGTCTACTGACGTACAGTTATGGGCGTGCATCAGACACGAGGTACGTGGTCAGTCGTTGGAATGCACATTCTTGGACGTGTTTAGCGTTTCAAACCATGTTAATAAGATGAGTGAACTAAAATTACATTTGCGCAGCAGTTGATTCACCTACCATATCTTCCGACGAGATCGATTCCAGTTCGAGCAGTAAGAACGCAAGGTGTTGTGATATGAGCCTGATCTGGATGGTTTTTTATCAAATCAGGTGCTTTAGCTTTGAGGATGCGGATTTTAGGCAAGTTCGTCTCATTAATTACATGCTAACTATCTTAATCAAAATTGGGTCTGGTTCAGACACTTCGACTGATTGTAGAGCTGTAGACGTGCTCATGCGAAGTCGGCCAAATGCAGCGCCAGCAGTCAACGATGTGTTCGACTCCCCGATAACATTTTGAACCCCGAAAATACCGACTTCTGCCACTTGGATAACACTAAGCCAACACTTTATAACTATCAAGCACTAACACCTGCATTGTGCCTAACCATGCGCCATTTACCCTACCGGTTTAGCACATGGGTAAAGGTGCCCGCGTGGGTTTACCCTTCGTTCATTGCAAATTACCGACCCCAGAATCGCGCCTCCTTTGGCCACCCTTTTGCCACTCTTGCCTCGACAGTCTCCGCCAAAACCAACCTAACATAATTCCACCTCTTCCTTTTGAGTCATTATACCTGACCACTTTTTGATGGGGCTTTGCTTGCCTCTCACCCATTTGTATATGGCTCACTGCTCACTTGTACTTCAACCTCATCCCTCAAACACAATTGCACTTTTAATGATGTAGACAAGAATGGACTGCAACCATCATGTTGCCTGCTTCAACTTAACTCCTCAGCATATTTAGGGTTCATAATTCCTCTTCTTGATTCGTTTTTAAGGTACTGCTTGAGGTGCCCATTCACATTTAGTCGTATCGAAAGTTTTCGTTGTTTGTAGTCTCTAGTCTGGTGAAACTTCCTCCTGCACATTACCTCATCGCATAAGCTTAGCTTTTGTCCTTTTGTAACAATAATATGTCTCCACCTTTTCTTAGTCAGATTGGGATGCACAAAACCCCATTTGCTGATTTTTTCCATTAATAATAATTAATTTTTGTTAGAATTTCGCCTCATGCTTACATTTGTATTCACAATCCCTTCGTCAAATAAAATCAAACCTACAACTGATTAAGTGATGCGAATTAAAGGATTGATTGCTCTGAGTGCATCAGCACTTCCCATCCTTCAATGAAGAAGGCAGACGAAAGTGTGGTCGAATGACAGCAGATGAATTGAATTAGCTCAGATATAAATTATGCAACAATGGTTAACCGATACCGAGATAAGTCCTCAAAACTTCTTCTCACAGGACCGTTGCGTTATTTACTTACGTCTGCAGCTTCCAGACATCAATACGTTGGCATTGGCCACAACAAAAATAACAGTGATGACAAATATTTGTAGAGCCTACTCAATTGTTAACAGATATAAGTGAACCTACAAGATCTGGGTGCCTCAATGAAACCCAATGAAACTGCAACAACCACTTGAATGGTTGCAACGTGATTCATTTTATTGACACGTCCGTCTGTTGTTTTGGTACACTCATCGTGATCTACAAGACACCAAACTAGCTTGAGCGTTGAGGACTGTATCATTGGAACCTAAACATTATCAGATATCCTGCTCCCGCTATGACCCAAGGTGATGCCACATGTACCCACTGATCTAATATAGGATTCTATTCCACTGAGCACCAGTGCATCATTAACTTACCGCATTCAATGGTAGTGTTTTGGAAGAATCTTGATTTCCAGACGAAGAACTCGACTTACTCTCAGTGCATGAACAAGCGCATTTGTGTCGAGTGGCAGCAATTAGCTGTCCTGCTCCCTAACGCGCTCATCGTCGCAAATCATCTTTGCCTTTTTACAGCTAGCCATCTGATATGAATTTGGAAGAATTTGCAGGGCTGCAACAATATTTTACAAATAAACGAGTCCAAATACCAAGCACTTGTAAATCTCGAAATTCTCAGATATGCTGAAATATTTTGGCGAAATCGCAGATATTATTGCTATAAAGTAAGGGTGAATGTGCTTGCTTTACAAAATGTAGTAGCTACACGTGCAAACGCACGTCACTTGGATCGGCACAATGAGCAAATTTGAGTGCGGTTGCTTGCATCATTTCCAGAAATTTGACTCCAAATCCAAAGCAGAAAATTTTTCAGGGAGAGCGTACTTCGCAATTTTTAGATGCAAGCAGATATTTCCATTTTGGTGAGTTATGAGGCGCACAGTGATGCACCCAATTTACACGCTTAATTTAGGTTAACACACACATCAATGGGAATATACATGACATTGTAGATCGTTCTTCTCTTTCCTCCTCTGCCCTTCTCCCACCCTTACTAAAGGAGAAAGTTGGTTGCCTCTGGACATTTATCCTATTATAAGGTAGGACGAAGGTGTCTCGGGCTCTGGAGTGCAAGTCCGTTGGTCCGCGATCAGATTAAAATTGTCCTCCCACCTCCTGCCTACAAACACAATTAAGGAACATAAGTATTACAATCATATTTGTTTAACTCAGATTCGTTGCATTTAAATGAGGCATTGAGCTTTGCGTAAATAGTTCTAAAGCTGTAAAGTTGTCAAATTTTAAGCCACTCCATATATACTACGCCCACCTACACTAACTCGAAGCTTGACACATCCATCCAAGGGGCTGAGCACGCAGATTCAAGCACTCGCCATGATGCGTAGTTGGATGAGGAAGGTTTGTTCTCAGCGTCTATGTTGCAGATAGAGCGTTGTGCCACAAAAGCTAGTCGGTGCTCTACAAATACTAAAACACTTGCGAGCAATGAAAATTTATTGGCAGCTCCGATTTCCGTTCGCATTTTAATTGTTCCGCAAAATTCAAGAAGGACATAAAATTAGTTCTAAGAGATTCTTCGCTTGAAATAATTCGTATTTAGTAATTCAGCCAAATCGTGAAGCAGTTGTTTTGTTCCTCGAGTTCATCGACGCCAAATAGACTGAGTGGTGGTCTGTGTATGTGAGCTCTTATTACTTCTTTTAGTTAACTCAAGAGATTCGCGCGGAATTCGCATTCACCTGCGACGCGATCACACGATGGCCAGTCATACGCACCTTGAATTCGAAAGCGAAACATGGGATCAGGCTGACCTGAATGAAGTCCGTGCTCTCCTCCACGGATGTAACGGTTATGTTACGCAGCAACACCCTGCTATTCGCATTGCGAACACAACACTGAACGACCTCCATACCCTCCTCAATCGGGTCCGATTTTCCACCTTTCGGATTGCCTACATTGAGCAGTATGAGGGATGCCTGTTCCATGTTGTAATTTTTTAGCATACCCCCTTTGTATGATCTTAGAGTGAAATATATTTGTACACATTTTAATGCGCTAAGTTCCGCTGATATATGAGGCTTTAGGAATGGGATACTCATTAGCTTGAAAGCAGACAGCAGTCGCATTGTTGTTTTGGGGTTTGACAACCTTCCAAAAGATGCGCCTTCTTTGACCGTTCCACAACATCACAAGTCGGTATTATTGGTGATTTTTCACGTCAAAGATCGCTATTCGTGCACTATAAATGGGAGATAGCGTTTCCTCCTTGTGACCCAGAGCTGAGACTGGCTCAGGTTACAGCGTTACGGCTGCGCATAATTTGCCGACATTGGAGTCAAGTATCCTGCCACCTCCATTTCCTGATTACACTGGATGGCACTGGATGGTCCAAGCACCGAAGCACAGCAAGCGAACTCTGTTATTCATCCAAGTTATTGGCATTTGATTAAAAAACCATATTATTTTGCTATCGGCTTTAAGAATGAAGTCTGGATATCCATCGCCTCAACTTCGGGAACACTAGCAAGTGCACTTTTTGCCTCACAGATAGGAAGATTTCCAATAAAAGACGAAAATAAGTCAGAGGAAAGGCGAAAAGAAAGGCAGATTCGGTTAATAGTGGAAAACATGAGAAACTCCGAAGTAAGGCCAAAACCGGCCCTTTAAATTCTGTTAGTAGTTAAGACCAAATCCATTTAGAGTAGAAAGACTGGATTAGGCTATTAACTATTTCCGGTAACCTCCTAATTGAACCAACTTGTCCATGTAGCACTCGGTTTATTTGACTTGGCTAATGCATTTTCGGTCTAGTGAATAATTTCCGTTTATTGTGAACCGCTAATGATGTGCACTGCTTTGTGTTTTTTGTAAACCATACCAATTAATCTGGCAAATTGCATAACTGATGTTAAAAATTCTAGGCAATGAAATTAAAGCGAAATAGTGATGCAAAGGACGGATTTTTCACTAATCCTAAGTCGCATCCTAAAATTTACAATTCATGTCAACTGGAATAACCCACGACTCTATTTTTGATGGCATACAATTGCACAAATAAAATAGCAGATGATGTTGCCGCAGACGGTTCTTTCCTTTCCCCTTCTTCCCTTCCATCCCTGCCATGAGAAGGTTTGGATATTTCTAGCCACCTTCATTACAGCACAGGACAGATATGCAGTGACAGAACCAAAGTATTAACGACTGAGGAGACTCAGACTCAGGAAACCTACCACGTGTGTCAACGACCAGGCCAAAATTGTTTTCCTCCTCTTGCCTACAAAGCGCATTTGAAGAGCATAGGTGTTACGGTTATTGTCAACTCTAGAAGGTCACGTGATATAGCACTGAGGAATAGGGCACTACCATCGCAGGATTTGTTGTGTCTCATATGTGCGACTTACTGTGGATCGACAAGTCCGAGGTTGAGCACAATGCCTTCCGCACATTCCTGTTCCAAAAGTGTTTATTCATCTCGAACCATTACAACGATTTAAAGCCTGACCTGATTTTCTTTGTCAAGCATGCTTCAAGGCCATGAAACTACTTCTGCGACTCCAGAACGATGCGGATTTTAGCATGGATAGGAAAGCTTTGGTCCTGAATCCTCTGACTTTGCTGCGAGTTGACATTAGGGCGTTGAATTCACAAAAATGCTGTGGTTATGACGTGCTCATACGTCTCCTTCGATCATGCCAAGAATGCGAATTTTGTCACCTTTCTAAATGTGTTATATGCAACAAATTTGAACTATAAAAGTGTCCAACTTCTAGAAACTTACAGGATATAGTGGCATTTTAACAAACGACAATAATAAGTGCGAAATTTTAGAGGCTACCAAATGTTTTGATTGTGTGCATTAAGCCTGGAAACAGATTTAGCATGGTTGTGTGGCAAATTTGAGCCACGCTATGACGGATTGTGCCCAAGTAATGCAGGTAAATGAGTTAATGTGCAGAATGCCTCCAACATTCACGATGATGTGCATTTATTTTTTGCATATCTAACAATGTAATGCCATTATAATTGGCGCTGACATCTATTAAGCACTTATGATAAAATGAAGTTGTAGTGCTCCAACCGTCTCTAAGGCATGCGAATTGGATAACTACAAGCACTGGTGGAGGATATTGGCTACTTGAACAAAATTGCAGACCTTGAGGACTGTAGAGTCCGTGTAGTGAGAAGTTCAGTTAAGCTGGCTTCGAAGGATTACACCGCACCACCACATCCCAGCCAACATTGTTCCCTGTGAAGAGCACATAAACGTAACTCGTGTGTATTTTGCTCTGCCTGTACAAATGTCAATTTCTCCCTAATTGGAGAAATGCTCTTAATATTATGTCTTGCTAAGAAGTGCTGCGCCAAGTGGCTTAACTCAAGGGAATGCTGAAATTTTGGATTAAAATATCATCAAGCATTGACCACTGATCGTAAAAAGGAAAGTCTTCTTTGATTTAGTGCACCTAGTGAAAATCCGCACAAATCTGCTGCGTCATGTGCACAACTCTAACCTTCTTAAATAAACTTGTGTAAAATCGCAAAACGCTTCTTTAAAGCGCTCCTGACTGACCATCAACCTAATGGCCACCTGTTTCTGAGTATCAGGCCTGAAAGACCAACTGAAAGACGAATTGAAGCCCTCGAGGAAACAGTAAAATGTAATGGGGAGTGAGATTGATGCTCTCCATAGTGATTGACAATTTTGACTCAGCCACCATGTAAACGTGATTCCTCTTGCCTTTTGAGCACATTTTACTCGAACGGATGTCCCTCAAATCTGACTGCAATCGGGTTGAACTCTAATAACACCAATGGTTGTCATGGGGAGGTCAGATGCTCCAGGAGTGAAGTGGATGGGATAGATTGACGCACTGCATGGACTTCAATGCTGCCGCATTCATCTGAGCAAATCAAAGCATTGCTATTCTAGGGATTAATTGGGTTTTTCGAACCTCAGCAATCACCTCGGGCGTGACGATTGAACCCTCTTCAACAGGCACAATTAGTCCCACTTTTAAACAAGTAAAGTGGTGAAACACGATTCAACTTACAGTTGATTAATATGACGAAACACTTCTGTTATTACGGCTAATTCCAGCTTCTTCCGCTTCTCAACTGCAAGGCAATAAGCAATCAAAACAAATATTTGTCGAAGAAGTGAGGAATTAGGGCGCAATGCCAAATCTCACGAGATATAGTCATTTTGCATTGCATGGTCGAAGAAACGTCGTTAAGTTTTTACAGAAGAATGTTCGTTAGAAGCAAAATAAGGTCCAAGCAAATAGTCACTTAGACCTCTGTGAAGACAATCAACCTCACCCTCTATCGACTGTGCTGTGATACGACAATGCATCATCACTGCTTGCGTGTTGTCGCATAAGGCAGAATAAGGCCTAAGAAGGAAAAGGTGTTTTGAATCGGGTTTAAGATTAGATAAAGCCTAGAAGAAGGAAGATGGTTGAAACTACAGCACAAGGGGCACGACTACCCTGATAGGGACCAATCAACCCTTCTCAGTTGGCTAGCGCACTGTCATGCATCATCATTGCCCATACACAGTGTCAATGCCAATAACAATACCAACACTCTAGGTAATTATTTCATGTCAGCATATGGATTACTAACTTTATTGAAGGAAGCGAACTTCTGCGAATGGTTTGGGCATCATTCTGCAGGATTTGTACCTCCTAGTTATTCTTCTTGCGGATCGATGCGATTGGGTGACTAGTGAACCTCCAGTTGTGCAACACCGAAGCCAAGTCGTAACAACCGATTCCAGATTCTTTAAATTGCAATTTCGAAATCTTATTCTCGGCATTGGGATTTAATGTTGTGCAAAGATGAAATCCTTACCGCGCTGTTCAAGACCAGAGAAGGATCTTCCTTTAATACCAAAACGCTATAAAGCAGAGCATAAAACTTTGCATCGTCGTGCTACTTGTCATTTGTGGAAGTGAAGAGTAAAGTAACAAATTCTAAACGGTTTGCAGAAATATTGCTTAACCATCAGAGCTTGTATCGTAGTGTTTTAAAATCAGGACATTTAGGCAAGTGGTTTACTGTACGAACAACATTTCAGTGGTGAGGAGGGAGGGACGCAAACCTTTTCTTTCTCTTCTGACGTTGCAAACGAAGAGCACTGATTTTGACTGTCCAAACAAATCATCTCATCAGTGGTAGCTCTATGATTGACAACGCATTGCAAAGGTTTTCTCTGTGAGAGATTTTTGGTGAATATTTTTGGTGACATATCCGCAGGAAGAAGTAGCTGGAAAAAAGCACTCTTCGTTGACAGAAAAATTTAAAAGGGCTTTAGAAATAAGGCGTTTTTCGTTTTCCTACAACTTCTTTTAAGTTCTCATCAGCCAGAAATCTTTCACATTGGTTTATTCTCATCTTAAGTGATTCAAGTGTGACGTTTTTAGGACTTTCAGTGAGTTAAATCAAGTGAACTGTTAATAAATTGGTTAGAAGGCTGTTTTGCTGTGGGCGATGTCAATTTCCACCCTCCTGTTTTAATGATTATGGCATTTAAAGCTAAGTAGTTTTGGCTTGCTAACTAAGGCATTTTATCTTCGCTTTAGTGGCAGAAGAATGCTGCTGAACGAGATTTCGAGATTGCAGATTAAGCTCTAGAAATACACTTTTGCAATGAATAGGCGAGTCCAGACCATGATTGTTTGCAAAAAAGTTGGCTGTTGTCATAAATTATACCAAAACTAATGACTGTAAAGTATATTTTTGCCCTTTTCTTGATTATAATAGACACCAAATATTCCACATCTAATGTTGTCATCAAAATTATTCGTCGGAGTAGTAAAGAACTGGAACCCATGCCGTTAAGCGGGGTAGGTAGACTTGGACTCATTAGTTCCACTTTTTGGTCAGGGATATTTTGCAGTGATGGATCAAGCAATCACAAGAGCGAGATGAGACCTGGCTTTGTCATCGATATTAGCAGAGGCTCTCTCTTCCTTTTCTTCTTCCATCGTTCCCTTTTTTACCCATTTTTATCGTGTCGCCTTCTTTCTTTCTGTCTTTTGTTATCCTAATGCCCCTCTTCCTTTCCGTAACTTTAACTCCTTACAGCCTACTAGTGGATTCTTCTATCAAAGGTAAGTCACACGCAATTTTCGTGTATCGAAGTAGACGCCAAAATAAACGCGCAATGCATTGGTGCAAATGCATTTGCATAATCTTTTCTCCTTAAAGTGGATTCAACGTTTAAGCTGTTATAAATCATCTTTACTGCTGCTCTCAACCTGCGTTTAAGATCCGGATAGAATATCCTGAGAAGAAATACACTAAATTTGCAAATATTTACCTGCTTCTCTGGACATGCCTTAACCAGACTCACCTAACTGATGGTTCTTGCTGAGAAGGTGAAGGGAAATCGGAAAACATAGCGAGTGCAGAAAAGCCTTACCCAACCTACTGTAAATTACAGAAATTTTAACTCGCTTTTCTGCAATAATTCCTTTTTTTTAGTTGTACGCATTATAAGTTATTAATCCCAATTCGCTTTTGATCGTAGGCTTAATGATTTGTATGTTACTTTGCGAGGTCAAACGTCTCTCCTCGCCGCAATCACAGCAACGCCTACGAGGCAGAAGCTTACTGCACTATGAAATCTTGCTAAGTCGCACAAGTGGGATGTTAGCCATCATATGAGGAACTCTACCAAGAAGTTAAACAGGCCATTCTTGACAGAAAAGTTCCAACTTATGTTAAATGGGAATAAACTACTGACACCTAATCCGCCTTGCTTGAATCCAAAACTTGTGTTTTTTTCCTATCTATTTTGTAAGGACGATGTGGATCGCAAAAAGACAAGCAAACGCACTAGTGCACTGTGCTTAAACTTGATTTGCAGTGGGCTTGATCCCCTTCGACCGCTCCTACTTATTTCTTTTCAGTAGGACCACAAAACCAACATGTATGGGTCGACAAGATGATGTGTTTAAAATACGCCTGATTGAACAACATGTATCACTTAAAAAATAATTTTTTTTCTTTTAGCGACAGTTTTGCCTGTGAAATACTGTATTTACTGACATCGTTTTCACTTGTTGTCTGAGCGTTACTTGACAGAAACACCTAAGCCCCATGGTGAGGTGATTTCGATCCTACAGTGCAGATTTATCCGCGCATTTTTATTATTGTTATTAGTCAAATATTGGATTTGGCATTATTATTTGGATTACTTTGCCTAGTGGTGTAGGAGTAAGGACACGACCAATGCGTTCGTACCCATTGTATAGCCAAGATAGATGTTCGAAGCAGACTGATCATGGATTTAATTCCGACTTGTAGACCGGTCTTGATGTTTTGCCAAGGAGATGTCGGTAAGGTAGAGTACTGCCAAAAGCGCGGTGGAAGAAGAAGGCTTTCCTGAGTTGGCAAGTGTTAGGTGCAACTTTCCTGTGCTCTATTCGCTGCCGACTTCAGATGATGTGGCTACGGGAAAGTAACTGCGATCTGCATAAAAACTGCCATACTTACCTACCGACAGCTTTGAGTTGGGCTCGTGTTCACGTTGGCGTAATCTCACTAACCGTCTAGCCTGATGTCCATTCCACAACGCAGGGAAGTGTACAAGAAGAGTCTCAATAAGTCGCTTACAGCTGGCCAAAGGAGACAGCCTGGTTGTGAGCCTGGGTAAATGAAGACTTTTGGAGGCGCCAATCTGTAGCGGCTGAATGCTCTTATTGTGTGTCCTTTCGCTGTGAAAACAGATCAGCAGATATGAAATGGTGCACGCAAGTACTGAGACTGTGGATATGGATGGATTTTCAATGGTCGAATCAATAGACGAAAATCCATTGATTGTGGCGAATGTACGGTGTAAATCTGAACCGCTGACGTAATCATTGCAGGCTTGGTGGCAGAACTTTATAACAAATTAGGTTTCCTTTTTTATTCAACGCATCTTTTGACTTTCACACGCCATCTGCTAGCATTCATGTAATCATTTCAGCATAGCCTTCTTAGTCCGAGGAGGAATGGTAGCATGATTACATCCATGAAAGCTACCAAACTGCTAAATTTCATGATTTGCAAATTCTAATAATCGACTCTTTAAGGCTTAAACTATCACGCGGATGTCATTTGAGGTAAATGAAGATGGTAACTTTGATATAGATCACAGTCGCCTCCTCAGGCAGCTCTCCTACTTCAACCCCGATTTCAACAACACACAATTTTTTTACAGCTCTTAACTGCAAATTAGCGCATTTAAATATTTCTTATTTCCTGTTCTAAATTAACCTGATTTTAATTATGCAAAGGTGTGTTGATGCGGAAAATAGACGTCAGTGCAGCCTCCCATCAATCCCCGTTCGCTTCACCCACCCTTTCTGTAGACCCACTGCAAAGATCATAACCAATTCCTTTAAGGCACAGAAGGTCTGAGTGCTTGTTGGGCTCGATTTCCAGTTGTGCCACTGACACTAGCATAAGGCCAGTAGCGAATTAGGTGTTCTCCCATTGGGATGCTGAGGTGTGGCGCCCAGTGACCACTCCAAGGCCACCAAACTGCAAGTTGGGTTCAGATTGCCTTTACCATTCTAATAAAATCAACACTTTTTTGTCCGCCTAATTTGATTTTATTGAGTGCGTCTAAGGTTCAAGTCGGCACAACTGGTCGTCCTTGCCCAATGAATGAACCGTGTCACGCATATGTGACGCAAAGGAATGGTTGCACATTTGAAGTGACAACAACCTCTAATTTTATAAATCGTTTGACATTACAGCAACGGGAAAAGGCATATCTTATATTTTGCTAAAATCGTTTGCTGCTTAGAAGCTGACGTGTTCGCGAATGTTGATTTGCAATGCCTATGTAGAAAAGTTTAATGTCACACATTTTGCCTAATCGGAAATAAGGCACTGCGAATGATTCGCTTTCAACCTTTGCAAAAATTGCTTTGTTGTTTTTAAATGCACTTGTCGTGAGCAGCAATATGTTCTCCTCGAGTCAAGTACGTTTACGGTCTAGTTCAGATATGCCCTCAGTGGAACTGGATGCACACGCCTTAAACATTTCCACGATGAAGAATAAGACAAATAAAATCATATCTTCTTTACGCCTTCACCAACGGAATTAATGCCTAAATGTTAAACAATGAAAATGAGATGGGCTATCAAGCTAGAACTTAAAAGTTCTCGATAATCTTTGCATCATTTTAGCAAGTTTGAGATCACACAATCAGTTAGCAAGGTCATAGCTCCTCAAAGCTTCCTCTGAGACAAGAGAAGTTATAACACATGAGGGAAATACATTTGTTTGGTAAACAGAAGGAAAAATTCGGGGTGGTAGCATGACCTGGATGCTAGTTTACTTAGTGCTGACAAAACAGCTAACCGATTTCCCACAATAGGAGATGGAATTTAGGCAAACAGCGAAGTGTTACAAAATGATTTATTCGATTAACTGTTAAGTGCCTTAAATTCGCTTGATATTACCACGCAATCTTGATCAATGTGCATACAGTGGAGTTTTGAAGCACTGCGCGATCTACAGCGAGTGGAATCTGCAGAAATCAGCCAGTGCAAGCTCTTAGGCGAAGGAAGTGAGATTCCACCTCCGTGTTGTCGATTCATTCCACAAATTAAATGGTATGAACAACATTTTGCGGACTCCATTTAGGACAATTAGTTGGTAGCTGGAATCCCTCACCTCAATTTTTACGCCTTTTGCAAAAATACAAACCAGGAATGAAATGTCGACAATACTCAGGCATAATTAAATGGACAAGTAACTGATGTGCGTGGATTCGAAAGCAGAATTTTTCATCTTCCATTTATTCAAGATGGTGCAGACTAGCATGCAACTTACGGTACAAAAACACCCAACTTTTGTGTTTCTAGATAGAAGGGGGTAAATGTGTGCAAGGCCATATGTAGTCTGAATCAACAGGGAAAGAAGGGATGCGGTGAGATGCCTGCTAACATGAAGAGTCGTTAACGTGTGCCACGTAACATCAACCCACAGCAAATTATCTGGGCCTAAGACTTTTAGACAGAGAAGAAAACCTGGCTTTTCTACCAGTGTTTCAATCCGGCGGTGAATAACCATCTTTCTCCTTTTCTAAGACAGTGTGATGCTACATTTGAAATTCTAGGCCAGTATTTTGTCATAATTGTATCGCTGTTTATTCGATAACGGCAACAAATAAGCGTCATTGGGCGAATTCAGACACTCTGCTGCCACTCAACAAGGAACATGAGTAGTAGGCGCAGCCAAAACAACGCATCTTAACTAGGTTTTTGCGTGAGAACCATTAAACCTTTTGAGTGCAGACACAGATGGTTTCGAAGCTAGTTGATGACAATCATGGTGAGAATCGGCGTCAGGCGCATTAGAGTTTTAATTAGGTGAAAGACACAGCTGTGCTACTTATATCGCCCATGAGTAGCACTCAATACGGCAGTGGTCAGTATTTCATTAGTCCTCTGTAAAGGCCATCATCATCCACCCCTTATCTTCTGCAGAATTTTGGTTCCTTGTGGTCCACTTCGCTTGCTCTGTCACATTCCTCTCGAACATCGCTGGCAAATTAGTCGCCCTTTCGACAGGGAAATATTGTGCACCGACATCAGATAAGTAAGTCTGACAGAACGAGGCAAGTGTCGGTACAATGTTCTGCATTTTACGCATCAAAGTGGCATCTGTAATATTGGCATTGAATATGTGGTCTATTTTTGTAGGCGGTGTCTAACTCTAACGCAACTGCTTGACATGTGATACCGCTGCACCTCACACCCATTGCCTACAAAGCTGTCACACAGCTATTTATTGTGTGCCACACTGTTTTCGTAAACACGTCGCCTTTGACGAACAACACACATAAAAGTGAGAACCGTTAAATATGACTAGATCTTGAGTGTGGTACCTTCACACAAACACCCTGAATTCCACCAAAATATGAGCTAAACACCGCACCAACCGCCAACTCAATCAAAGTGTTAGCACCATACAGAGAAGGACCCGATAGCTCCGATTTGAGGTAAATTCACTAATGCAGCGTGGGCAGATATGACCTCCTCCCAATGCCACATATTCCCCTAAAAACCCAGAAGTAGAGCACAAAAACCACTTCGGCGAATTTGGGCCCACGTCTAAAAGAATGCTAAGCATTTTAAGAAAATTGAAGCAGTTCAGACGCCCTCCATTGCGCCAACTGATACGATCGAGGAGACACGATATGCATGGTCTCGGTGTTGATACTGAAGACATGGGGACTACTGTCACCAATTGGGGTGATTTTGCGACTTCTTCGACTCCGGCTTAGTAAATTTAAGCATGCCAAAGTGAAGTGTAAGAACTTCGAAAACGGTGGTGGAAGTAGGGAATAAAGATAGCTAGAGAGAAGCCGTAGGACACTTTTGTTTAGTCTATTTTGCATGAATGATTCCCTCAATCAATCATATTTGAAAGGTAAGATGTTATCACCGATTTCTCAAACCACTTCCCTTTAAAACCTATTGCACTTTAACTCGCTGTTATCCAGTTTAAGCTCTTACCTAGTCTTTGTTAACAATGAAAATGATTGTCGTATTTTGCTGTTCCTAAACAAAATACCACTGCAGTAGAAATCAGGCCTTCCATCACCAATTAAGGAAAGAATTAGAAGCTTAACGCACCTGCTTTAGCAAGCTTGACTCTTGAAAACTCAGGAAATTATCCACAGAAGTGGTAGAAGATTGTTTGAAGACAAAAATAGTAAGCGAAAGCTTGAAATCAAGAAGATACACGGGTTTTGTAAGGTTTCGCTCAACAATGCATAAAGCCCATTGCACCTCGCACCCTGTCGTTTGTCTAATTAACCCTTAACTAATCTATCTTCCTCTTCCTTACACTCGTTGCTTAAAAAGCTTGTCATGCAAATCTCAAACCCTCCGCATACCTAAGGGCTGTCCTAGTAGGATTTACTTCAACCACATCCAACTAGAAAAGTGCCAACCTAGGCTTCTTTACACTTTGTTTCCCGATTCGGCTACTTCTGCGCCGTCAAGTTCATGCTCAACAGAAGGGCATAGGATGGTGGTGTAAATGAGGCACTAGCCTTGTAGGTAACTCCGATTGCAGAATACTTGAGCATCTTGCAATAGTCTTTACGAAAATGATTCGAAGACCACTTGCAATGGCAAACGTTTCTTCAAGGCATCACAGTGTCCTGAGAGCAGCGGAAAGATATAATGTGCAATTTGACAATATGAGCTAGGGATATGGCCAAATAGTCACAGTGCAAAGTGCATAAGATTTTATGAGCATTTAAAGTAGCAGAGGAAATAAGCAATTCTAATCTTTCATGACTTTTGCTGGCTTCTACTATAATTTCAATTTGCGCAATACGCGGCCCCATTCTTCTGTAATTTGAAGTGCCAAAATCAGCAAAGCCTCAGAATAACGGATCAAACTGAGGGCTAAAGTGAGGTTTATCGAGCATCCTTAGACGCAACAATCAATGCCGTCGAATACACGGCTTTCCAAATTTTCATGCTGTTTCCTGATAAAGGCTTTTGAGAGTATATTCCTGCTGTTTGAAATCGTTTTACTATACGCAAAGTCTCTTTTGATTTCCCACTTGGCTACTCACAGAGAGAATGTAGTCAAGTCAAAATCGAAGCCAGTTCTCTTACTTCTCGGTAAACAAATGCGTGACGAACCTTTGCATCATGCATATGGGTGCGTGGAACAAGGCGATGATCTGTGCCTTGCCCATTACTCACATTGGAACCGCTACCATACAGTCGGTTTTTTCGTACCACCAGCAGAGTATCTGTCGCCGAGCCTCAATTCAACGGTCGGCAGGTCGGAGTGAATGATGAGCGCAGTAGTGAGGCCGCTACTTAGTAACAACTGATTGGAGGAGACACGTTCTCACTTCATTCCTTATTACCATTACTGCTTTGTTACTACGCTAGAGTCAGGCGTAGACACTGACACCCGCTTCGACATCCCTAAAGATGCCTTCTAATCTTCTAGGTTGCAAGGGAACCGATAATCCTCCTCAGTACTTCCTTGAGCACTCTCCATTAACTGCTTGAAGCAGTTTAGCTTAAAAGTGCGAATTCACCGAGGGCGGTGATAGTGTTCCTGCCATAGTGGGTTTCTATTAATTGCGCGTGCAGTTGCTTGAAATTAACATATATCCGCATTATCTGCATCGAGTTGTTTCATTTAAAAAGATTTTTGCTAATTAGGTAGCTGAATGCTAAAGTATTTTCTAAGGCAAAGCAAGGGCACGCTGCGATTTGTATTAGTTTAGCCAACATCTTACAGATATGTATATATACCTGTCCACCTCACGTCACGTCATGTCACGTCACGTCACAAGGCACTTTAGCAACTTCGTGCATTATGCCCCAAAACCACATTCTAAAATCTAGCAGGTTTTCCATTAGTGATGAATAAGTCAGCATAATCTTATCATAAATTAAAAGAATGCGCCTTGAGGACTTGTACACATCTTTTCAAACAGACCTGAGTAGCATTTGGGAGTTTGTGTTGATCGTTGGGCTTTGCTGATTGGATTGGTTTAAAGAGTGATTAGAAGTGGATGATGATCACCTGTCCCATAAAAGATGCTCCATTTGGGGAGTCCTTATCAGATTTTGCTAAGTAATGTCTCAGGTCGGTTTCATTAACTCTGCGTTTGTTAAATGGCTTTATTAAGTCCTTTAAATATTCATGTTCTCTCCGGCAGTTGCCAAAATTTAACATTAAGCGTTCTGTTTAGGAGGAGCCAACAGAGGAGCGTTTAAATAAAGACCCTTCCATTCAAGCTCTCGGTATCCACCACAGTGTGAAGGACATAAAATGGGTAGACGTACACCTGTGCAGGATGCTTTTCCTACCAAACAAGTAGGAATGCATTTGTTATTTTGATTATGCAAGTCAGTATTACAATAAAGAAGAGAGTTACGTTAGTGACCTTAATTCGGAAGAGTTTCCTGCTGATGTACAAGCTCCGACTAGCTGTTTGATCACCAAGCCGTGTCGTTGCACAAGACTGTTGCCATGCCGGATGAGACGCTGCGAATTCGACTTGCCAGTACTGCATTCCGCCTCCCCCACCCGTCTCTGCTTGGACGTGTCTATGGATGTCCCAAACTTTTCAAACCAGTGGATTCCATTCTTAGGAACAGCAGGTGGCATCACACTGAGCCTGCGTGAATGGTCCGAGGACGGTAGAGGAGGAAGAGGAAGGATGCAGCTGAGCGACTATGACTGCGTCATTTTATATCTTGATTAACCGGATTTTGAACATCGGGATTGTGGACACCTGAATGCCCTAGCCAATGTCCTCACGTCAAAGCAAACGCTTGTTGTGACGGGCTCGATGTGGCGAACCTCAGATCTCCATCCAAACTTGGACTGCATACAAAAGATATTCGAGGCCCTGGGTGGCTTCGACTTTCACCCTTTTTCCATCTTACCTGATAGTTGTCGCATTTGGTGCAACAGGCGGCAAAACAATTGGACGATCAATTTGGTAGAGATGGTACAGCGGGCCTGTGTCCATGTCATATGGAGGAGAAGTAGAGCTTTACACGGTTTAGCTTGTTTGTGATTAGTCAGTCCATGACGGCATTCGATAAAGTGCTTACAAGCTTTCAAAATAAATGTTGTGCAATGATGCTTGAAAAGACCTACACTTTTATGAATGCAGTGGTTGGCTTTGGAACAAAATAAAAGTGCTTTGGAACTGTAGAGCCGTAGGCAATTTATTAGCTTGGTGCTACTATCTTTTTGAAGGCGCCCTTGTAGGCTATAACGGTACCTTCATCTCTCAGCACTTAACCATTGCGTGTGAGGTTAGAATTTCCCAAATACTAATAATTTTAAAATGCAACTTTGATGCAGCAAAGGCAGTTTGCTTACACTATGTGACTTTACTAGTCGGTCAGAAATGATGCTTGGTTTCGCGATTAAATATACCTGACTTCATCTGCCTTCCTGAGGACCGCATAATCACACGCGTGGCATCTGGTTATGTGCACTCGCAGACACCAAGACGCACTTTTCTTGCCTCGATATTCGCTGCTAACCTTTAAACACCGATTTTGAATTATGAATTTGCTCACCGCTTTGCAACGGCCGGTATACACGCCGAGTGCACGTTTAAGAAAGCGTTGATTTTGCTTTCTAATGACTAACTTTACGATCGCCAAATGTTGTTTAGATGATTTGGCATCAACTTGAGACCAGCGAGCGTTACGAGTTATGATCCGCAGTGGTAACCAAAATCAGGTATCAGCTCTGGACCAAAGCTAAACTTATATTGCGTGAGTGACATTGAGATGCAAAAGGTGGCGCATAGTTTAGACCCTTTGATATTTGAGCCCTTGTATTTTGCACACCTTTGAGCATTCTGTATCGAAATCCAACTGTTTAACAAGATGTGGCCCATTCGTTTTGGTCTCTTGTGCTCTGCACTTCCTTTTGGAATCACAGAGGGCATAGGTGAGGTAGGTTTAAGTACCTCAGAGTGACGCAGTTTTGCAGGAACCTAATAAGCCTGTTAAAGTAGGTTTGCCTAATTTTCTTTTGCTTGAAACATACTATTTTTTGCATACACGTGGCTCAACTGCCCCTGTAAGTGTTTCATGTTCCATTCGCAATTAGTTTTGAGTCCATATACTATCTTGCCACCACGGCATCACACCATCAAGAGAGCATGAGCATTGGTGGTTTAAGTGAGAGTTGGGAGTGAGATGCTCGACCACTTCGTTGCGCTATCATATTTTCTCCGTATAATTGCCGGTAAGATGCGACGATGTTGGCAGTACCTGAATCATTTGCAGTCAAAGTCACATTTTAAAGCATGCTGGTCAGACTTAAATTAGCTGTCGGCCATGTCGTTGAATGACTGATCAGCCAAATCACCCACCGGAACAGCCAAACTCCTACATGACCAGCAGCTCTCATGGGTTTATTCATTGGCACGCAAATTCGGCAGAAAGCGTGCTGTCTTTTCGATTTCCTCAAGGACACATGAGCATTACCATCAACACCAAGCATTAAGACTTTGTAGCACATTGTTCGGTTAAACCGAACCATGGTCAAGTTTGTAAAATGGACAAACATTGTCAGCCTCTCAAGCAGTGGCTGTGTGTGTTCGTTTATCACAAGAATGGTGAGTTAAAACGCTGGGCAGTGTTGATGTGGGACGCTATTTTGATGAAATGGATCACTCCTTCTAGGTGTGACATATCGGTAACCTCAGAATTTATCGGAGAACAGGGAATATCTTGTAACTGAGCGAGTGTATTGCAAGCGTAATGTGATTGCGCTTAACAATGCAATATGGCTGATAACGGCGATGGTGTACATGAAGACGATGAAGCCTACGCGCATTTTTGTGATTGCACAGCCCTCTCACAACTATTACCTTTTAATACCAGTACTGCCCCACGTCACGAATGGGTAACAAATATTTCAACCACTGCGCTACATTAGACTTTGCTGTATTCATTCGTTCTTTGCAGATGGTGCAAATAACGGCATCGTTTGCTGTTTCTGCAATCAGTCTATCATCTGGACAGTTTGATCCTTCATGCGGATGAGGTGATCTGCGTCTGGGTGGATGCCAAATGGTTTGTTGTTGTATAGCTGACTATGTGGAAGGAATTAGATAATTAAATTTAGTCTCAATATGGTTGATGTTGGAATAGCAAAGAGTTAGAAGCCGTGTAGTTCAGCAGGTTAATTGGACTTGGACCAATTCGTTACATGTTTTGGTCTGAGAGATGCTGCATTTGACCGATCAAACAATCACAATGCCCTGTGTTAAAAGGGGTCAAGTTACTAGCACCAAATCCACCTTTTTGCGTCCATATCTTGTGTTTTCTTTCATAAATTTTGTAAGGATAGTGTAGATTGCAAAGCGACAAGCAAATGCAATAGTGGACTGTATTTAAAATCTGTTTTGCAGTGGACTCAATCCCCTCAGACCGCTCCTGCTTATTTCTTTTCAGTAGAATCACAGAACAAATAGGTATGGGTCTACAAGTTGGTGTGTTTAAAATACGCCTGATTACACAATATACAGCAACCAAAGCACTTTTCTGCCTTAGCAACAGTTTTGTCCGTAAATACTACATTCACTGACATTGTTTTGACTTGATGTCCGAGTGTTATTTGACAGAAACACCTAGCTCCTTTGTAAGGTGCTTTCGATTCTACATTGCAGGTTGTTCTACGCACTTTTTTGTTATCATTTAAATACAAAATCCATCTTAAAATTGGATTTCTTTCCTTAGTGCTGTAGAATCGGAGACACGTTTAATGCGTTCATACCCATAGTGTGGCCAAGATAGATGTTCGAAACGAACTGATGATGGATTTTGACCGACTTGTAGACCGATCTCGATGTTTTGCCAGAGAGATGTCAGTAAGGTAGTGTGCTGTTTAAAGCGCGTTGAAGAAAGGAGGCTTGCTTGAGTAGACAGGTGTCGAATAAAACTCTTCTGTGCTCTTTTAGTTTTAACTGCAGATGGTGAGGCTACGGGAAAGTAACTGCCATCTGAATAAAAGCTGCCATACTTACCTACCGACGGCTTTGAGTTGGGCTTGTGTTTACGTGGTTAGGGCTCCAATGACCACTTGATACGATATCCATTCCAAAAGAATAGTCTTTGTGAGTGGTTTACAGCTGGCCAGAGGAGACAGCCTGGTTGTGAGCCTAGAAAACTAAAGGGTTTTAGGGGCGCCAATCTGTGGCAACTGATCGCTCGTTGTTAATCGTTTCGCTGTGAAAGTATATCGGTACACATGGGATAGTACACGCAAGTATTGGGCCCTTAGATGTGGATGAGTTTTCGGTGGTCGAATCAATAGACGAAAATCCATGGATTGCGGAGACTGTAGGGTGCAAAGCTGAACTGCTGACGTGATCATTGCAGCCTCGGTGGCAACGTATCTTTTGACTTCCACATGTCAACTGCTAGCATTCAT